>JAJJMA010096051.1:0-10344 GCA_023529015.1 Papaver nudicaule
AGGTCGGAAGTAATATTCTTAATCTTGTATCTTAGGTCGATTGATTTTTTATCAATTCAATAAAAAATGACCAAAGATTTGATAAAAGCTTCTTAAGGCTGCTCTCGGTCTTTTAAGTCCTAAAAGCTCCATAACACAATTCACGAACTAGGTTTAATACTAAGTTCGTCATGCGTTACGAGGTAAAAATGTTTAGGCTAGATCAATAAGCCCTACTCAGTATATCGGTTTCCGTCAACCTTGACTTTAAGTCTAAAGGAAGCCACCTATCGTATTCTTGTCGAAAGAAAGTTGAGTACAACTAGGCGTTCTGTTAAAGGCAGGGTAGCGCTAGTCTTCAAGAAAGGACTGTGGAGCAACTCCTAGACCTGTAAAGGACGTCAGCTAGGGGAATCAAGTGCGTAGGCTTCTGCGGGAGTCAAGAGACGTAGGAGCACAACGATAGCCGATACATTCCAGTTTGAAGTCTGAGAGTAGGCTAGCGTCTGTATTCACTTAATACTGTATGTGTTCAAAACTGTACGAGGTCCTGGGGTTTTTCTGCTGGTTGCGGTTTCCTCTTAACAAAACTTCTGGTGTATTGCTTTACTTTTACCTTTCGCATTATATTGTCTCTGATTTATATAATTAAAGTATTGCAAGTTTGTTGATTCTAACCCTTGACTGAATCCATTTATGTTGAGATCTACAAGAACATGTTCTTGTCAGGATTCGGTTTTTGAACAAAGAACTGTACTCGGGTAATTACTTGAATATTGATTTTTGAGATTGTTCAAGTAACCTAAACAACTAGGTTCACAAATTCAAAAGTTGGTGGTATATTTTGGTATCGCCTCTTTTTCAAGAAGAATAACTACTACAAAGGGCCTGTAAAACTGCTTCCTAATAAAAGCAGCTCAAGCAAGGATCAACAATCAAATGAGAAAAAGGGTATGTTCTCTCACATGCATGTATGACTTACCAACTCAAAAATTATATAAAAATGAACAACCATCAGTTCATCCAAATTCAACTTAATTTTTAAAGTTGAAAAAGACGTTTCTCTGAGAGAACGTCCGCGTTTTATGTTTACTTAGTGTTCTCTGATTTGACAAATAAATAATTACTATAAAATAAGTAAAACAATAATCCTTATCTCAGTTTCTGTTGAGCATGTTCTCCAATGAGATGAATCCACGCTCAAAAGGTTATGTGACCTTTTGTCCTGATGGTATACGACGACTAGTAGTCATACTTGTTTTCTTACACCTACTCTTGTGTCTCCTTCTTGTAGTGAGCATGTTAAAAACTAATGAAAAATTTGTAACCATGTCTTGATTGATTCCAAAATGTAATGACTCGACATGGGTGTCAACTCCCTCAAAACTACTCTTAGGGTTCTCCCTGCCTCTGGCTCCTAAGGCAAGAGTAGAGACCAGGAAACATGTGAATTCCTATTTGTCTAAGTTTGAAGGTATATGCAATTAGTCAACTAATCATGTTGTTGACATATAAACTTAACTTAACTTGCTGATTTGTCAAATCACATGGAGAGAATTATTGTAAATGTAAAATTTAAGATATAATTCAGAGTTCGGTAACCAACCTATATATATGTATCTCATTTATATGTTGTGGTGTTCTATCAATACTCTTCTTGTAAAAGATAAATCAAAGATCTAGAAAAGTAGGAAAGGGTTCTTCGTCCAACACAATTGTGATCGATGATGATTAGAATGAAGAATGTGAATCTTGTTCAATCAACACTCTTGCAATTGAGAAACTCGCTCAAAATTCCAAGAAACACGAAGAAAAGATTGCTGAATTCAAACAACTTCTCACCAACTCTGCTCAAGAACTTGCTACGTTTCGAAACAAACATAACTTGTTGATGCGAAACCAAGATCAACTACTAAGCTTGGGATATAAAAACAGGGAATTTATTAGAACTGTGAACATGAAGATAACTATTATTGCTGTCCAACACAATGTTGAAACCTTTAATAAGCTCTTTGAAATTGATCATGCGTTTCAAAAAGGGGTTCACGAGAGACTTGAAGAAATTCCTTTGAATTAGGTTTGAATACCTTATCTTTTGTGTAGCACAATTAACTCCTTTTATTAAAAACGGTTTGTCTTTTCCTTAGGGTTCCGGGTAATCACTATGCTAGAAGTAGTTATCTTTTTGATATAAGCTTATGCTTTTACTACTTCCATGCTTTCTTTTCATCAACTAATAGAGCTTATTTATTTGAAATCTCGATTGATGAATGTAATACTTGATCTTTATTGATTATTCTAGTGAATGTATTGCACACCATGAATTTGCTTTTTTGGCCATCACACCCTCTTGGGTAAAGTAATTCATGTAGAATTATCAAAATCCATGCTTCTGACTCTTATGGCTAAGAAGAAACGATTTTGATAATGAAGTTTCTCTTAAGTTACAATTTTGGACTCCGAAGATCATAACCGACAAGGATAAATGTTGTTCTTTTAATTCTTACGTTCGTAACTGGTTAAGAAGGGAAATCATATGTTTTCTCTAAGAGAGATGATTTTTCGTAACTCTATATCTGTATTGTCTAAAAGAATATGAGCGATTAAGTTTTGGATTCCTATGTTCATAACTGGATAGGAATGAAAAACATAATACAATGTTAATTTGTTCACGAAACCAACTTTCTTTCAAAAACCTTACTTTGGAAGGTCGCCTATGTGTTATTCTTTCAGGAGTGGCATATAATGGGGGAGGGTTCTTAACGAACTTGTGCTTCATGGTAATATCTTTTTGGGGTGTGCGGCTGTGGAATTGCGAGAGAATTGCGCCTTTAATTTCTCAAATCAGGTTTGTTTTCAATTGTCTGCATTGATTTACGCTTTTTCAATGATCCTTATTTTCTTTTTCTTTTGTCTAATTTTATGACAAAAATGGGGGAAAATCTTAGTAGTTTCAGGGGGAGAAATCTTCGTTTAACTACTACGACATATGTCTTACAAAAGAGAAAATCTTTTTGGTAGGGGGTAAAATCGATGTGCTTTTCATGCCTTAGCGGGAGTTGGTGTATAAATTAAGGGGGATAACATATCCTATATTGTGTAGTATCTTTAAGCATCGGTACAATATGCTTACAAGTTTTGTATACTACTTTGAGTATGTTATTTGCCACATGAATCTTCAATTGTAGGAACACACGACCATATCTGAAGACGTTGAAGATTACAAGAAATCAAGATTACTTATGGTTAGGGCTAAAAGATTTCACTTTTTGAATCCATATGTAAGATTGGTTTTGTCAGTAAAATTGAAAGGGGGAGATTGTTAAAGCATTGATCGGTTGAACCCATTGGCGTTAGTATGTCAAGTCAGTTGTAAAGTTTAGTTGTCAAAACACAATCCTTGATTAAGTATACAATATCATTTCAGACAAGGATTACTTAGGTATTCGAGACGAAGACCATTTGAAGATTGAAGACCGGAGCTTAATTACACACTTGATATTTATCGTCCTCTCGTTGATAGGTGTGCAAAACATCTATTCAAGAGTACCTAAATAATACGCTTTAGTCGACTTAAGCCTCATACATTGTTTATTTTAACCATTTTCTATTTTGCAGGTATTTTGAATCATCTTTAATAAAATGAAGCAAAAACAATTCACAGCCTAGAGTCACATGGAGTTGGTGGTATTTGAATACAAGAAGGATACAAGCTAAATGGTGTTGCAACCTAGAATTACTAAGGGCAGGTGCAACAATTACTGAGGGCAGCCACTGGAGTACAAACAAAATTAGTGAATTACAGTTTGGGGCACCACTTAGAGACAGACCACATTGCTGGAGCAGACACAGTTTTGGATTGAGGGCACCATCTTATCTTATCTTATCAGGTCGAGAATTTCAGTTCAGTCAGATTCAGTTTACACAGCTGCAGACGAGCAGACAACAGGCGACAAAGCAGGGAGAAAATTATGGTGTAATCAAGATTCAACAGATTCAATGGTTGCACAGCAGAGAATCCACGGAGGGAAATCAAAGAAGATGATGTGTTTTTGGTTCAGGTCAAGGAAGAACAAGGAAATTGCCTTCCCGGTGAAGACAATGACCATTGTCTGTGAGGTTGTTGGCCAGGGGATTACAGGGAAATTGAAGACAAGAAAGAGATTGAGAATGGGTGCTATTTGGATTTGGAGTAGTTGTTGCTGATGTATGAATTGCTGGTAATGGAAGAAACTACTGTCGTCTATGTGCAGAGATGAAGAATCACTGCTGCTGAACTGTTGGTGATGAATGGAGGTCGAATAAGCAAGTTTCAGGGGTTTCAAACAGTTTTAATCATTGGGTTGTGTTTAATTTTGATGGGGAATGGTTGATTTGTGGTGATGTAGTGATGAAGATTGAGCTCGGTTCTGTGATGGTGAGGGATGGGGAAGGAGGTGAGTATGTGGTTGGCACATGCGAAGATGGAGGAGATGAAATGGGCTGACCGGGTTCTGTTTCTGGCCCAGGAAGGATGTATTGGGTCAGGCTAAAGTTGGGCTCTGAAATTGTTTTGGTTAAGAAAGAAGGCTTGTTTTTAGAAAGGGTTTACGTGAATAAATAGGGATCAGACTTCAGAAGATTTATCACGCAGAGTTGGAAGGGTTCTCCTGGCACGTTTCCCGAGGCAGTGGAAAACAAGGGTTTTGGGCACGATTTTCGAGGTGGAACTTTGGGAGAAAGATTGGAGCGTTGCGACGACGGGTTTTTATGATTTCTAGCACTTTCTTATTATTTTCTATGGATTTCAAAAACAACATGAGTAGCTAATTTCTTTATTATTGGTTGAGGATGTAGTCTTTTAATTGCAAGACATGTTTTGATTAATTATGGAGTTAAACTTATTCATATTCATCATCGATTTTATTCTACTTTATGTATGAGTGTATGATTGATGTATTACACTAAGATAGAACATATTTTGATTCAAGTGGCCAATTGAATTAGGTTATGTTATTATCTATTGCTAGAATTAGGTTTGGAGATACGAAATAGTTGAAGAACCTATTCATAAGTAGCACGATATGATTATTGAGGTGGTGATAGCTTCGAGAGTCATATGTAGGATACAACCTTTGTTGAATGAGCCATTCATGGTGGTTCATTGCATTGATTAGCCTATTTCACAAAACTTAGTGCTCTTAGAGAGTTGAACTCGATTACTCATGGTGTCGAGTTATTCTCTACGTAGTATTCACACATTCATCGTTATGGTGTGTGATGACATTAGGAAATTCCGGAATATTTTCGCGATGATGTATTCTAGGGCTTTTGATGATGATAGAACTAGTTGATACTCCATATATTATTCATATGCATGTTAAGCAATTAAAGATGAACCCTTAACCAATATTCTCCACTCTTGATTACTTTCAACTATTCTTTGTGTCTATTTTCTTGCTTTTATTTTATTTTACTTTTAGTTTTAAAACAACAACAATCCCCCCCTTGGTTACTTTAGGATTCAAATATTGAAATAACAAATCATTACCTCTTCGTGGACGAACTTGTGCTTACCTCTATATTATATTACATATATTGTGAAGGTTTAGGACTTAAGTATATTTGTGCGGATTCGACACGCATCACTCGTCAAAAGGAGAAAGTTTTTCCTTGGTTTCGTATTTACCAATTATCAATTTAACAGTCGATGAAGTTTTTATAGTGATCTCGAAGGATCAAAAACTAGTTCTCTTGGCACATAGGTTTTCTCAACAGCCAACGCGTTCATGAACTCGTTCATATAACTGACAAGAAAATTCCTGAACTCGAGTGATTGTCATGAACACGTTCATCAGCAGTTCAGAAAAACTCCTGAACTCGACTGTCACTTCATGAACGCGTTCATATAAGCCATATATAAAAATTTCTCTTTGAGGTTTTTGGTCTTTTGAATGGGTTTCCAAACACGTTCATATTAAGGCCCATGGATCTCTTGTCCACTTTAGTCTTTCTTGTTCACGTACATTCACGCGAACCCTATAGGTTAACTTGCTAAGCCATTGCCATATCTTTCGATTAGATCAAGGCGAGTCTTCTCATTACCATAAGCTATATTTTCAACGGGTTAGAAGAAGATTGAGTTGGACCTCCAAATAAGTTTATGGACTTTTCAAGTTCGAGAACTTACTCGAGCCTTACTCATGGATGCTTAACTTTCAAGCAAAACCTCCCTTGACGATCTATATAAATAGATGACTTCCTGCAAGATACAAACCAATCCTCTACATATCTGTGTATCCTTGTATAAAGGTTGGTCGTCATCTCGAAGCCTTTTTCTTGGGCTACGACAATTGAAAGACTTCATTCGTGAAACACAGGTCGGAATTAATATTCTTGATCCTATATCTTAGGTCGATTGTTTTGTTGCGTCCAATTCAATCAATAAAGACCAAATATTTGATAGAAACTTTGTACGGCTGAACTCAGTGTTATAAGTCCTAAAAGATCCATACTGCAATTCACAAACTAGGTCTTGAATCAAGTTCATCACGCATTACGAGGTAAAACTAGTTAGGTTAGATCAATAAGCCCTAATTAGTATATCGATTTCCATTAGCTTTGACTTAAAGTGTAAAGGAGATAACCTATTATATTATTTATTGAAATACAAATCAAGTACAACCAGGCGTTCTGTTAGAGGCAGGGTAGCACTAGTCTTCCTGAAGGGAAGTGGAGCAAATCCTAGGCATGTAAAGGACGTCAGCTAGGGGAATCAAGTGTGTAGGTTTCTGCGGGAGCTAATAGACATATGAGCATATTGATATTTGAGTTTCTTGAAAGGTTAATTCAGTCTTGATACATTCCAGTCTGAAGTCTGATAGAAGGCTAGCGGGTGTATTCGATTAATACTGTGTGTGTTCAAATCTGGACTAAGTCTCTGGGTTTTTCTGCTGGTTGTGGTTTCCTTGTTAACAATGCTTCTGGTGTCATGCATTTACCTTCCGCATTATATTGTCTCTGATATATATAATTAAAGTATTGCAAGTTTGTTGATTCAACCCTTGAGTGAATCCATCTCTATTGAGATCTACAAGAACTTGTTCTTGTTAGGGATTTAGTTCTTGAACAAAGAACTCGACTCGGGTTATTACTTGAATATTGATTTTTGAGATCGTCCAAGTAATCTAATCAACTAGGTTAACGAATTCAAAAGGTGGTGGTGTACTCGGTATCCCCTCTTTTCAGTATGTGACTGCGCGAACTAGAAGGAACGATGATTATGCCGAAAACCGAAAGATGTGCAATATTTGCAAGAGTATGTACATCTAATAGCACGCAAGAATCACCATATGAATTCAATCACCATAGAAGAATATTCTCCACCATGATAACTAGCCTGCCAGCAGGAGCGTCAGACAAATACCACCAATCCAGAATAACCAATACCTAACCATGCAAAGTACACGAAGTTGAACATTTTGCTCTAGGAATATTGAAATCCATGGGCCTAATTCACCTTGTAATACCAACTTACAAGGTTAGGGTTGCGCAAGACTTATATACTTCATATATCCAGGATATTTAGGCGATGTAGGACTATTCTCAATAATCCCCCTCACACGGAGCCGAGGACAAACAAAACCTTTACTGGGCCAACTACAAATAAACAGTACCTTTACTGGGTTCAAAAATACCGTAATTGGGCTGAACAATCCCTTAACAGGCTAAATACCACACACCACTTAAACACTCGCTCTAATACCATATTGAAGTTCATGGGCCTAACTCAAGGATTATATACTTCGTAAATCAAAGAATCATGTGGGACTAATCTCAACACGCCCCCTAACATGTAACCTTGTTAGGTCTAACGTGAATATGTAATTGGGTGACATGAAATAGGTCTGGTCATATTAGACTCGTCACAAATAGCTTGCTCTGATACCATGTTCAAGTCCATGGGCCTAACTACCTTGTAAAACCAACTTACATGGTTAAGGTTGCCCAAGACTTATATACTTCACATATCCAGGAAATCTAGCTGATGTGGGACTATTCTCAACAAGGAATTATTCTTCGAGATCAATCAGAAGTAACCCATTTTGTTTCCACGTAGCCAAGGAATACCAAAAGCCCAGAAACCCCATGAACTTTATTCATCACCTTCCATCAATATCGTAGCCACCAGACATTGCTTATCACCATTGACAGACGAAAAATAATTGAACCAAACATGTGAAAACCAGAGCACGTACGATATACTCTGTTATAGCATGGCTCGGTCAACCTCACTAAGTGTTGGTATGTCAATCTTAGTTGTCAACTTTAGTGATCAAAACTCGACCGCTAAACAACACACAATTAGGTGAAGTCATGTGGGTGAGTTAGCTTTAGGTTGTGGAAGATTTTGGTAGGATTTAGAATCACTGGTTGAAGAGTTGAAGATAGACTGAAGATCAAACGAAGACATCCGGCTTCATCATTCAACAGGTTAGTGAATCTAAATAACGCGATTCCATTATCTTTTACACTTGTGCTACAAAATACATAAACATAACTCTCAGCTTGAGCTTTACGTTATGACTTGATCACTTGTGATCAGTGTGTCTTATGATAACTCCGCTTTACCACTTGTGGTATTAGTGTATAATTATGACGTTCCAATATTGCTTAGAGCTTTCTTTTCTTCTCCGTCTCTAAGTTAATATAAAGGTTTTTCCTAAAACCTTTAGGAGTTGGATATAGCAATGTGATGTTATCTCGGTAGTACTACGGGATTTGATTCATCACAGTATTGTGTCTCTTCTTACCTTGTCTGGCTCTGTCGGATTGATTGCATGTATTTATATGAGCCAATGTAAGAGAGATTGTGACTCACACTTATGTTGTGTAGACTCGAAATACTGCTGTTTCTGAGATTCGAATATGACGTCGTGGTTTGGCTCTGAACTCTGAAGTTCTGAATCATTCATTTGATTCTGTATATGAAATCTTGTATGCCATATCTCACTTCTGTATTCCGAAACCATATTTGTGTATCCCAACTTATGAATTTTCAATGTTTGAACCTCAATGTAGGTTTTGATAAAACTTGACGTTGATTGCGAAACCTTTCGCATTCATAAGCTATTGGTCTGAAACTTAAATATTGTGACCAATGAGATATAACAGATTCGAAACTATGTTTGTGTGGCTGACAGTGACTTGAGAATCGAGGCCAATGTGTCTTGACCATGTGAGATCTAAAAGGTCGAAAAGACCCTGGGGTTTCCTAAAGGTTTATGTGAACTGAGAAATATATTCCTGTGCGTCGAGGCTAAAAAGGTGTGATACTTAAAAGGTTCTCGACCACATGGACTCTCAAGTTCGACACCAAACATTTGTAGAGAATTTAATATGTGTTTCTTGTTTCGAAACCTTAAACAAGGTTTTGTTAAACATAATCTAGATTTCGAAACCAAGCTTTAGGTTTCGCTATATGGAAACTTGATTTGGGAACCTTAAATCAGTTCCGGTCATATAATGAACTTTAGGTTCCGAAACCATAATTTGGTTTCTGCCAAAACTGACCTACGTTTCGAAACCATAATATGGTTGACTTAAAATGCGTAACTTCGAAGTTCAAACTCTACATTTATGATTTGTGCTTCAACGAATTAATGAGTTTGATATTCTCGGTTTGAAGTTTGAATTTGTTCATCTTCAATGTACAACTAAGTGGGATTGAGTCATCATCTGAAAAATGGTTAGTCGCTCTAGTTAGTGGACACATGATTACGGATTAATAATGTACGCGATTAAATCTTCGTATGCTTTACTACTTGATCAAATATTCATTTGATTATTCATTTGATGTTTTGATTTGAATTCTTGGATATCATTTGTGACATCTATATTGGAATCAAGAATTCAGGAGATTTAACGTCTTTGCTAGTTACTCGTGGAATCTCGCACCGTACTTCTAATGGTATATCTATTTGCGTGATTCGGAACGTCTGAACCATTGTGTTCACTTAAGATTAACACACAAGGCTTTTTCCACGTTTGTTATGATGCGTTTATGCATAACGTTGAACCACGTTAGACCAGATCCCACTTCCACCTAGGTTCGTCTGGTTAGCCCAGCAATACCAAGGAAGTAATGTCGACATTATTAAAGCTGGTGACGAAATTTGGAAGTAATAATATCTAAGGAGATTTTCGAAACTAAGGACACGTTTTCGAAATGAGATCTTTCTCAGGGATCATATTTGGTAAGCGCTATATTTACAATTAAAAGAAATATCCAAATATACCTTAAGATATTATTTGCTTTGATTGCTCTTGGCTAAACATCTTTCGAAAATATATTTTCTTTATGGAATATATTTTTCTTAAATGTAA
>JAJJMA010096055.1:0-30443 GCA_023529015.1 Papaver nudicaule
GGTGCATGGCGTTGTTCCTGGAAACCTTATTTCGAGATTTTCACCCTTTCTACGCGAGGGAGGGTCCTTTTGTCTAGAACAATTCCAAATAGCAGATGCAAAATACCATCTCCGCCCCGCTAGGAATTCATTCCGTATTTTTTTCACATGTAAGACAATTATCAAGCCTCTTGCGAGCAAGTTGTTGCAAATCCCCCAGTACAAATTCAACTTTGCCGAATTTGAAGTCCTTACAAATTTCATGCCCAATATGTATCTCACAGGTCATTTCTGAAACAAATCAATGTATTGCTTATTTAGTCAATTATACTTGATTTGGCCTGTCTCTGAAAAATTGTCAAATTCAGATGTTGTAGGTTTGTTGACTCATGTAGCTCTACAGAGAAAGGCACCAAATGTGAAGACAAAGGGCTCATCCGGGTAGAGCGTACACGAGCTAACTCTACAGAATATAAGGTGAATCTTCTCAATGTTTGCTGTCATTGTGTTATTTGAATGTTTCCAAACGAAATTACTGTTTTATGATTGTGTAGCTCAAGGTAATTTATTTGATAATGCAGGGGATGTACCATTAAGGTAATCATGTGGGATGATGGTGTCCTTGACGCCCGTCGTATCTTGCAGTACTATGGCCTGGAGAAACAAACCTTGGTAGTAGTTGTAGCTGGGACATATGTTCAGAAAACTGTCACTTATCATCATTTTTGTACTAGTGAAATTTTGCAAATCTAAATTTCGGATACAAGTATTCTTTTTTTCAGAACTGATATTAATCTTGATGACAAAATAAGGAGCGAACAAAAGTAGAATCTGAGAAATGCAAATATATATGAAGAATATCAAGATTATTTAGGGATAATCTTATTAGATCAGCAACTGTAATAGTATTACATAGGTTCGTTTATATACAGTTAAGGGAAAACCCTAAGTAACTATATGGACCGCACATCCATGGGCCTTAGGCCCTATAACACTCCCCCTTGTGCGGTTCAATAACAAAATTTATACACAATGCTTCACATACATTGCTTCGAATGTAGTTCTTCAAATGTATTGCTTCTCTAAAACTTTGACAAGGAAAAACCCGGTGGGACAAAACCTTGAAAAGATAATGAGTATGACGTCTCGAGTATTGGTAAGCTTCTTTGTTGGAGTTGGTCGCGGTAGGTGACTTCTCTTTTAGCTTCAAATGTATTTCTTCAAATGAAAAAGCTCGCTCGTCGATGACCATTGTGTCTAAGTCAATTGCCTCATTAAAACCTTTCCAGGAAAACCCAAAGGGACAAAGCCTGAACTAATGAAAAAGAGGGCAATATTAAGAATACTTAGAACAGAGTTAGACTCGTGCATGTTGCCTCGCTAAAACCTTGACAAGGAAAACCCAGTGGGACAAAACCTTGACGAAGGGAAAAGAGTACAACGCGATAAGTCCAGAAGTACGCCTTTGCTCATGCTGAATAACACTCTTGCTTCTGGCTGGAAGTTGTTTCGCTTGACATGCTATCACGTTTATTTCTTTGATTCCGATGCAGTTCAGTAATATCCATCCAGTCTTCAACATTCAGCATATACGCCAAGTGTAGTTGTTGTCGCGTTCTCTCTAAAAACCTTGTCGAGTAACAAAACCCTGTGGGAAAAACTAATCTCGATCGAAGGGAAAAAAGAGTATAACACAATTTCACATTTCGAATCAAAATATGTCGGCATCATATCATTGGATCCTCCCCCTGATGTCGGCATCTCCCCCTGATTTCGTTTGGGGTATAGTCTCTAGACAGTTTCATTAGTCATGAGCTTTTCGAAAGTGACTATAGGTGATGACTTATAAGTTCACCATGCCTCCCCCTGATTACTTCGTTGACTAAGTGATTAGTGTCCCTTCATAATCAACAACTTTTCGATTGCACTTCTAGTATTGCAGTTGTCTCATTAAAAACCTTGTTGAGTAACAAAACCCTGTGGGAAAAAGTAACCTCAGTGAAGGGAAAAAGAGTACAACTTACCAGATGCTCCCTCTGATGTAGGACAACTTGTTTAGTACAATACATTCATGGGAGTTTGAACAACTTCTTTAATCCAACATAGGCAGACACTTCCTTTAGTCCTTCGCAGTCAGACAAGTTCTTTAGATCTCTACAGTTTTGCAATCATGGGAGTCGGACAATCCCATTAGTCCTATACTTTTCACATGTAATCATGGGAATACAATTTGCAAGTTCATTAGAAAACTCTACTTGCGTCTTCATAGGGATAAGAACAAACCCATGTCAATGGTTCCTTTTAGGTATCTAGAGATATTCTTGATACCATTCCAATGACGTTGCGTTGGCGCTGAGCTACATTTAGCTAACAAGTTCACTGAGAACAAGATATTTGGTCGAGTACATTGTGTTAAGTACAATAATGCGCTTATTGACTTAGGTAGGGATATTCGTCTCCCAACACATCTACGTCTCCTTCTTATGAATGGGATGGATCTTTACGTACATCCAAAGTTCGACCAATCATGGGAGTGCTAGCTGGATGCACTTGTCCATATTTAAATTGCGTGAATATCTTATGGACATATGCTGACTGGTGGAGTAATATTCCACAAGTTCGATGTTCTAGTTCAAGTTCTAGACACATCCGAGTTTTCCCAAGATATTTCATCTCAATTTCGAATTTCAAATAGTTTGTGGTTTCTCTTACTTCCTCAAAAGTACCTACTATGTTCATATCGTCGACATAGACAACTATAATTGCAAATCCGGAACTTATTTCATTTCAAAACACGTAAGGGGACAATTTATTATTTCTATATCCCTTCCCAATCAAATGATCACTTAGACGGGTATACCACATCCGTCCGGATTACTTCAATCCGTAAAGTGAGCGTTTCAACTTAATTGCAAACTCACTCTGTGGTTTAGAGTTACTTGATTTTGGGTAATGGAAGGCCATCTGGCACTTTCATGAATATCTCTGTATCAAGATGCCCATAGAGATATTATGTAACCACATCCATAAGCTGCATTTCAAATCCTTCTGAAATTGCCAAGCTAATCTTAAGTAGCAGAACATCATTATGTTCGCAACAAGAAAATAAGTGATCCAGGGGTTTGTGAGGAACCTCGCGCCAAAAGGTGAGTCTTTATACTTTAAGACTTCAATATTCTCACTACGCTTTGTGACAAATAACCATGTATGTCCCACAGGCTTTACACTTGGTCGGTTAGCACTACCGCACCAAATACCTGTATATTTGTCAAAGAACTAAGATCTGACTGGATTGTGTAGGCCAAATATGCTCTTTGTTTAAATCTAAACAATATAGAGCATGGTTCGATCTCATCGTGCTCTACTTATAGAGCAATTGAGTTATATCATCACTATGCACGCATGATCCTTCCATTGACTCGTGTGCATTCTCATAATCCATTAGGGTTTCATTGCTTTCTAGAATCATTTACAGCTTCAGAGCGTCCTCCAGTTTGATTCATGGACATGTTCAGAGACAATTCTATGAGATGATCTTAGATGATATAAATAATTATATTGTGCCTTACTCACCTACTTCCTTTCTAGGTGAGTATCAATCGAACTTGGTGGTCTCTCCAACTTCCTTTATGGAGCCATGGCCTCAACCATACTTCCACGGATCTAGATTTCTTTTTACTAAAAAAAAAGATAAATTATTAAGTTTACCAATTATCTGATTTTTCATTGGTGAAATTCATAAGGAAGATGGCTCCAAAGCGCGTACAAACAAGATCAGGGATATCATCACCACAACGGACTACTACAGGGCAAGGAGAAGCATCTAATAGTTAGAATACAACAACAGTGCACACTCCAGGAATGCCACCATGGACACCTACAAGACCTGATACAGCACCACAAGTCACGATAGCAGAGCCTGCATCTACTATTCAGACAACTAATACTGCACCTTCAGCGCCGCAAATATCTACAACAGAACTTGTCATAACAAAGATAATATCAGAACCAGTAACACAACAATTAACGATGAGCAATGCATTACCAACAGCTCCTGCGATAGTACCTTTTTCGTCAACAACTGTGTCGGAACCTGCTATTAAGCCAAATACAATTTAAATTGATGACATCACAGATATTCCGTATTCGAGAAGATTAGGAAAAGAACCAATGTTACCAAAATCACCAGTCATTGAGCTTCCAGCTGACATGTTCAGAGACATGATGAAATCAATCTCTACATTAACTGAAAGGTAGGAAGATTGCAGATGCTGCAATCAGGATAACCAATTGCAGTAACTACAATATCAAACACAAATCCAGATTTACTTGATGGAAGATTTAGATCTCCATTGGAATTACCGACATCTGTACCAGAAAGAATGTACCAATTAATTAGGAATGACAGAAGCAGTTACCAAGGAGCACAGAGAAACAACTCAAATGCAATCACAAATTAACAAATGATGAGCCACAACCAATCAAATTAGAAACAAGAATGGCAGTATCAAAACACCCAGAAACATTTGAAGGAAAGATCATAAGGATGCTTCGAGAGAAGGAAGATAAAGTAAGACTATTGATTGCAAAACCAAAAATTGATCCAACTAGGAAATTCCATGATGGACCATTCTCAAAAATAGTCAAGAAATGCAGTTTGCCAGAGAAATTCCATTTACCAACTTTCAGGACGTTCAAAGGAGATATTGATCCAAATGAACATACATTCTACTATGAACAGATGATGGCATTATATTTGAATAATACACTGATTATGGCTCGTTTCTTTCCAAGCAGTTTACAGGATGACGCTCTTAATTGGTTCAGCAATTTGCCTGAAAATTCGATTACAACATATGAAGACCTTCAAGACATATGCAATATCAAACAGACAGATGTCCTTGAGATACTATTTGATGTGCAACAACAACCAGATGAATCATTTACAGAATTTCTGCGTCGATTCATAGCAGCAGCATCACCAGTGGGAAAGGAAAATGAAAAGATGATATGTGTACTATTCAAAAAAGCACTTCTACCAGGACCTATAAGAGATTCATTTTCAGGCTCTGTGTTGAATTCCTTGGATGACATTTATGAAAAAGCTGGGAAATTCGTGCGAAGAGAACAGGACAACGGTCTAACAAAGTCAGACAAGAAGATGTTTCCTGAACACAAAATCTACGTGACAATACCAAATTCTGGGGATAAGAGAGTACATTCGCCAAAGTCACCAATGGACCAGCCCGATCAGAAGAAAATTCATAGGGAAGATATTGAAAGTAGATGGAGGGAAGAAGAAAAGACGTTCATAAAGTTAAACGCATCCCCGGAAGAAATACTTAAGCATATTAAAGATGAGCCATTCTATGAACCCCCAAGACCCATGAGAAATAGTGGAAGAGGGAAGTCCTATTGTGAATATCATGGATCATATGGTCATCATACTAATTTCTGTAGGAATTTAAGAAGATTCATTGATAGGAAGATAAAGGAAGGATATCTAAAAGAATTTGTCTGAGTACAGGAACATCACCACCAGGAAGTAAGAGCCCAGAAAAGGTTGTCAAGGGATGCGTGAATATGATCCATTCTGACCCAATGCTTGTAAACAATACAAGGGTATATATCTCAGATAAAAAGAGAAAGCTAGAAGAAGTAAACTCTACAGGATGTATCCTTGATGCGAAAAGCAAAGAATTGATTCTGCCACCAAACGACATTATATTCACAAAACATGACTTGGCCGGAGTAACTATACCACACTCTAATGCATTAGTAATTGAGCTACTAATTGACAATTGGTATTGCAGGAAAATCCTAATCGATCAAGTTCGACATGCGATATCATTTATCTTCAAGCAGCAGAACAGATGAAACTCACAAAGGAAGGAGTACTCAAGGAAAATACCTCTGCAATAATAGGCTTCAATGGATCAAGGACATACCCAATGGGAGAAGTAACTTTACCAGTTAAAGCAAGGCCTATTACGACATTAGTAACATTTTTGGTGCTAAACACAAAGTCGCCCTACAATGTGATCTTAGGAAGGAATTGGCTACATGTAATGCAGGACGTACCATCAACATACCATCAGAAACTGAAGTTCAACACAAGGGATGAAGTATGCACAGTACCTGGAAATCAATCAGTCTCGAAAGAATTGGCAGTATTGGCATTGATTAAAGGAGATTCATACGAAACAGCAAGGCAAGATTCAACATACCAAGTATAAAGTCAGAACCTGAAGAACAACTACTGGAATGCAGATATGGAATTACAGAACCTGGAGAGAAAAAGTGGGAAGAAGAAAATTAGAATTCATACTCGAAGCAACGACAAAGCTCATGTTAGAGCAATAATAATGCTCATAGTAGAGAAATAACAAAAGCTCATGTTAGAGCATCATTAAAGCTCATATTAAAGCATAAAATGTTCCAAATAAGCGAAAAGCTCATAGATTAGAGCATTAGATAATTAAGGAAAAACTCATAAAAGAGCATAAGGCAGAAAGCTCATGATTAGAGCACATAATATTTGTTTAAGCATACTTATGCAATGGTACCTTTTTCATATTTTTTATAAAAACTTTCGCTATGGCTACGCATTAATCATATGGAATATCCAGCATTACAACATCAGATTTCATTAAATCAGAACCTGTGAAATTAATAAAGCAGACTCTGATCATAATAAAAAGCAGAATTTGCATTACATAAAATATGTAGTAAAGAAAAAATATCTTAAACTACAGGATCTGTGTAGGAAAGAAAACAGAAGCTGCAAACAACAAGAAATTATTATACACAATCTACAAAAAAAAAAAAAAAAGGTATTATACAAAGGTAACAAAAAACAACATAATGGTGAGGTTCGTAAGACTAAGTCTTTCAGATCAAGAGGCATTAGGGGGAACAATTTAACCCTATTATGGTCTACTCTTGTCCAAATGTTATATGGCAGAATCTAATGTCATATATCACAGACCATCGATATCATTAAATAGCTAAGACTGATCCTGGTAAAGAACTGCCCCGATCAAAATAAAATATAAGCTCAAACCTGAAGTTCAAATGACAGCACAAAAAGAGACCTTGGCCAGGTATCTCGAAATAAGACTAAATTCAAATTAAGCAAACGAAAGATAAGAACAATAAAATCACCATATAGGAAAAAAAAAATATATAATAAAAAATTCAAACACCACATGAGTGCAAATATCACAAGATATAGCAAACAATATAGTAACAAAATTAGTTGTAAAAAAAAGAAGGAGAAGAAGCAAAAACGAAAGAAAATGTACATATACAAAAGAGTTAGATGAGATCTTCATCTGGTTTATATTCATCCAACAAATGAGGGTTTTCAGCATCCCTTCTTAACAATACAGCTGGTAAATTACAATCAACCGGCGGTTCTACAATATTAGCAACAATGTTAATTGAATTAACCGCCAGAGAAGATGAATCTACAACAGGGCCACCAGAATTAATTGGAGGAACGACAAACATAAGAGATTGACGCGCAAAATTACCTACAATAAAAATCTATATAATTTTTATCATTACCTGACAATTTTAAAATTGAAGACACAAGAGCAACAAGTACAGACAACTGCTTGTCTTGATTAGTGATCTTCTTGTTTAGAAAACACATCTCCTGTTTTAGAGCGTTGTTAGCAGCTACAAGTTCTGCAGAATTCGAAACACCTTCTACAACAGGATCTTTCTTTTTCTTTTTAATCTGATCTAACTTTAAACCTTTTAAAACCTATAATCACAAATAAAACACTATCAGACACCAGGAAATTTATCATTTTTCAATACTATTCATAATAAATAAAACTTACAAAATTTTTAAATTTATCCACACAATTTAAAAATAAGGCTGAAGGATCATCCCCTGACATAGCCCCAACATCAGGAACTTCATCAAGAATTAATCGCTTCCTCTTATTGGAACGCTTGATAACATTATCATCATCAGGCCTAGCCACCAAAGTTTTCCCTTCATTAATTCTAACTAAAGAAGAGACTGGTTTAGCAGCAACTCTGGCGGAAGTCTGGGGAATAGAACTGCTAAACAACCTATATTCTTCAGCATAAAATTTATCGAACAGTAAAAACTTTTGGCAAATGCTTGCAAATTGATCTTCTAGAGGTTTCACAAGAACACCTGAAAAGTTAAAACAATATTCAAATGTTCTCCTAAATAATTACAATAAATAATAATAACAATTAAATCTATATGGTACTAACAAAAAGCCAAAACCAGTACATGTGGTAACAGTATTGTTCTAAGTAATTTCTTCAAGATCCATCAAGGAGAAATAGGAATCGTCATACCACTTGCCAGAAGCAACAACAGGGTAATAGCGAGTACCATTTTCATTTTTAGAATGCCATAAAGCATCAACATTTAAAAGTTCAAACTTATCACTCTTACAAAAGTGTAGGAAGAAGCAACATCATGAAATTTGAGAGCATACCGAGAAAGAAAATCTGAAGGGAGAATTTTATCTTCTTCATTACTTAGAGATTGATTATAATTGTCATACTTGCTAAGAAGGCGAAGAGACCGTAAATTCATTCTGCCAGGAATAACTTTAGTAATCTTCAGCACCTCAAGGGAGAATGAAGAAAGAGGCAACTCAATTTTATACTTAAGGTGATTAATAGATAACAGTAATTCTCCAATTTGATAATCTGATTTGGCTACATGAACCAGTTCTTGATGCGCAGATCAGATCTAAAGGTAATACCTTTACTTTGGTAAGCTAGGCTTAAAGAATCAAGATTCTTATAAGGCAGCTCTTTCATCCAACGAGGTTTAGTCCCCTTGATCTTCTTCTTCCCAGAAGAGATAGCAACACCACAGCCTGAGGGATTAAATTGATTACAGATCTGTGTTTCAGAATTTTGAGAGATAGTTAAATCATGGTTCATCTCCGGGTTATTTCTCCTCGCTGTTGAGACTGCGTCCCGTGGCTTTGAGTTTGGCACGGTCTTCCGTGTGAGACAGAATGACTTGGAATGTTATGGATCTCCTATTGCGTCAAGTCGATCCTTCCTTGGTACCCTCCTGGTATGCATACGGGTGGTGGTGCCCGAATCCTATTCCTTAGCGAAGAATAGCTCTGTGGTGCTTCTGAATTGACCTCGTCATCTCCTCTGGGTTGGTAACTTCGGGCTCGCGATTGTCGTTCTCTCGCCTCGGTTCTGTCCCGCAACGCCTGATTTTCTTGTGCCAAGGCGTATAAAACCTCGTCCTGGTCTTTCTGGTCTTGGAGTAGAGCTTCCAGCCGCGCTGCTAGTGGAGATTTGTTCGTTCCTTCAGCTCCATTGTTGACTTCGTTGTTGATGACTGGTCCCACTTCGTTGCCCGATTCTTCTGAGGTGGTTGTGGTATGAACTGACACCGAGTTCACTGTTTGTTCTACAGGGGTGCGATGGATTTGATCTTGTCCTGGATCTTCTTCTTCAACCATTTCCCCTACGGGTAATGGCATTTCGTACAAAGGATTCCTATCCCTCGTTGGTTCGTCGAATGTTGCCGCCATGCTCCTGTGTGCACTTCGTGGACGATTGACCGTTTCCTTTAGATCAAGGTTTATATTTCTTGAGCCCTTAGTGACTATAATCTACAACGCGTTAGCGCGGGTTACTGTCGGCTTCCAGTTACCAATGGCCTTGCTTCGTTAGCCATGAGTTTTTCCACTCCTTTTCCTGTTGTTATGTCGAAAAAGATAGGATGATGGTATAGTGATTTTCGGGAATGCAGACTTCCCTCACCCAGTTATTTTTCCCGGGGAGTTCTTGAGGGTAGTGATAGCTCTTTTTCCTAACTATGGTCTGAACTATTAGTTAAGAAATTACTTCGGTGATTTTTTCAACAAGAAATCCTTTTTGATGGATTTGGAGGATATCATCTGCTTGTTGCTTTTACAACCAAGTTCGTTTCTCACTCTCAGATCATACTTCACCAGAACGTGATATTAATCTTTTGGTGGTCCTCCAAACCGGGTTTAAAACCAAATATAAAAGGTGATAAAGAAAAGGAAATAACTCATTTTTTGTTAAAATCTGGTTGTTTTGAAATCTACAAGGAACTGGTCCTTGTTTCTAGCACCAAACTGTTGATACTAATTTTCCCATATCATACTTCAAGTAAATATTGTTAGAGGTTCGATTGCTTAAGTCGTTGGTGGCCTTTGTTCGTTAACAACCGGAGATTAGTTCGTGAGTTTGAACGTATTATCGTTGGTTATTATGATCCAAGTCGGCTACTGACGGCAATCAAGATAATACTTTGAAGACAATCGTCGACAAAGTTAACTACAATAGATAAAACTTAAAACAATAATCAACACAACAATTTAACGAGGTTCAGCAGCCTTGTGCCTACGTCCTCGGGGGTAAAATCGTTGTTCTATTATCTCAAATCAATAAATCTTTCTCTGGTTTACACTATAAGTCACTTCAATTTGTTGATGGATAGATGACAAATGGAATCGGGAGAGTGTTCATCCAAGTATTCACACTCCTAGCTATCCTTATCCAAATTCTGCGACCCCCAATACTGCTGATGAGAGGGGGTATTTATAGTACTTTCATGGGCCTCGCTCTTTGCTACCCTTGGTTGCTTCAATCTTCTGCTGCTCCTTGGCTGGATCGTCCATCTTCGGTGACCGCCCTTATCATCCAATCCCAGCTCGTCGTACTAATAGGTGGTGGATCCTTGCTGTATTTATATGTTGTAGTCTCCTTATTGGTCGAGGTTTCTGCTCTCCATAGCTGGCTGGACCAATCCCCAATCGACAGACAACTTCTGTCCTGCTGTCAACATCATTAAATGCGGTGTGACTATTCCTTAACGTGTCTTCTTTCTCCTAGTATCCTAGGTTGGTGATCCTTCGATCTCCTCCCTTGGATTTCGTCGTCTCGTGATGAGATGTTGGTTTTCTGGGATATGCTTCCATCCTTCGCGATCCTCGTTGCCTCCGTGCGTAACCTCCTGAGATGGCTCCACGTGTCCATCCGAAAATTTGCATTAACATACATGACCATGTGTTATGTTGGTATTTGTACCCACGAATACTAAGTTTACAAGAATGCATGAGATAGATTCGATACCTGTCCGTTGCAATGGTTTGCTTGCAAATAACTTGTTGGATATGGGTGAATCTAAAGGAGTACTCTTGAGCAAGAGTCCAGTGGATTATAGCTGAGGGCGTCTAACACGTCTAAGTACTGGCCCAACCGAGAACTTCCAGCGGATCCAGTTAAACTCTAATTCTGAATTAAGGCGGTTCACGAACCGGTTCGTGAACAGTGACTTGGGATTTTCTCCTGAGTTCCAATGCATCAATTTGTACACGTACATGTACGTGAACCACAAATTCGATGTATCTGCCCGGAATTCAGAAGGACGGTGTGCGAACCGTCTAAGGTGAATATTCTCTGGAATTTTCACACGGGTTAAACTCTGACTCCTTTATCTCTAAGTTGGACTTGTTTATCACGAAATATCTTCTGTGGTCCATCTAACGAATCTCAATGAGTCAATAAGACAAAGATTATTTCTGGTCTGTTGGATTTCTATCTTTAAGTGTTTTTGAGCTAACAAAACACTTGGCAGATAAATGTTTAATGAATTCCAATTTAGATAAATCTTTGTTGTTTGCAAGTTAGGGTTTCCTAAACTTGTGGGACAAGAAACTAGTTTCTTTATTCCTAAGCAACCTATCTTATTGAGTGCTATAAATAGAGGGTTAAGGGATGAAAAACCGCAAGCATCAAACATACGTGAGATTTCTCTGTGGAATTGATCGTAAACTCTTTTCACTTCGGTGAATGCTTGTTGTGGTATAGTCATCCTCTATTAGGTAGCAGTTTCTCTGTGGGAATTACCTAACGACTATAAAGATTTCTCTTGAGAGTTGGGAAGCACAGGTAGGCGATAACGTACCTCTGTGGTTGTTATCATATTAACATGTAACCTTGGTAACCTTATCACGTTTTTGTCTATTTTACGGTCCTTCTCTTCTGATATAAGGCCATTCAAGAACTGATATGTTACACACATGGTTGAAAGGAAGCAACCCACGGCTGCACTCGGTGTTGTAAGACCTAGTTAGCTCCAGTTGTATAAGTTTCTTAAGTGATTCTTCGTTTACAAGTTGGGCATAGTTTACTCGGTTTACTTGTCAGCCCCCGCTTGTAAGTAGATTTCTGTATGACCTGGAGAAATCCGAAGGAAGTCACTTTGTGTATGTCAAACTGATAGAGGACAATTCAAACATACAGTTGATAATTTAGGTTGCAAAGCCGTAATTATTGACACAAGCCTTTAACAACGGTTAAAGAAACTCCTAGGCCTGTAAAGGACGTCAGCTAGGGGAATCAAGTGCGTGACGATCTGTGGGGGATCTAGAGACGTAAGGAGTGCGACAGTATCCAATTCTTTTGGAGGGCTAGAGTTGGTCTCTGCTACATCCCCGACCGAAGTCTTATAGTAGGCTAGTGTTTGTAGACAGTTTGTACTGTGCGGTGTTATATCTGGACGAGGTCCTGAGGTTTTTCTACAGGTTGTAGTTTCCTCGTTAAAAAAATCTCGGGTGTCTTGTGTGCTTTACTTTCCGCATTATATTCTCTGATTATATAATTAAAGCAAACACAAGAAGTACGTTATTAATAACCTGATCATTGTCCCCAATCCATCCATTTGGATTTACCAAGACCTTGTCTTGTGTCGGACTGATCCCTTGAGATCCAAACTCAGGTTATACAGATTTGGATATTGATTTTTGAGATCGTCCAGATCTGACCATAAGACTCATGAGCCCAAACCAAAAGTTGGTTGTATTTCGGTACCCATGCTTTTGCAGATTCGATACCATTTTTCCATAACAATGGTTTGCTTGCAAATCACTTGTAGGATATGGGTGAATCTAAAGGAGTACTCTTGAGCAAGAGTCTAGTGGATTATAGCTGAGGGCGTAATAACACGTCTAAGTACTAGCCCAGCCCAGAACTTCCAGCGGATCCAGTTAAACCCTAATTCTGAGCAACGGCGGTTCACGAACCGGTTCGTGAACAGTGACTCCGGATTTCACTCCTGAGTTCCAAAACATCAATTTGTACACGTACATGTACGTGAACCACAGATTCGATGAATTTGGCCGGAATTCAGAAGAACGGTTCCCGAACCGTCCAAGTGAATATTCTCTGGAATTTCACACGGGTTAACCTTCTGACTCCTTTATTTCTTTGTTGGACTTGGTTATCACGAAAATATCTTCGGTGGTCCATCTAACGATTCTCAATGTGTCAATAAGATAAAGATTATCTCTGATCTGTTGGATATCAATCTTGAAGTTATTTTGAGCTAACAAATCACTTGACATATAAATGATAAAGATTTCCAATTGAGATAAATCTAGGTTTCTTTGTGTGCAACTCAAGTAACGGGTTCGCTTTACACGGGCACTTGCTAAACTTGTGGAACAAGTAACTAGTTGTTTTATTCCTAAGAAACCTATCTTATTGAGTGTTATAAATAGAGGGTTTCAAAACGAAAACCACAAGCATCAACCATACGTGAAGTTTCTCTGTGGAATTGATCGTAAACTCTTTTCACTTAGGTGAAAGCTTGTTGTGGTATAGTCATCCTCTATTAGGTAGCAGTTCCTCTGTGGGATTTACCTAACGACTATAAATACTTTTATTGAGTGTTGGGAAGCACAGGTAGGAGATTGATACCTTAGTGGTTGAAATCGGATTAACCTGTAACCTTGGTTGCCTTATTACGCTCTTGTCTATTCTACGGTCCTTCTCTTCTGCAATAAGGCCATTCAAGAACTGATACACAACTACAGGGTTTTAAGGAAGCAACGCAAGGCTACATGACGTGTTGTAAGACCCAATTAGCTCCAATTGTATAAGTTTCGTAAGTGATTCTTTTTACAATTGAGGTAGAGACAAGGTTGGCATTGATTACTAGGTTTTCAGTGTAAGCCCAATCTTGTAAGTAGATTTTCGTATGACCTGGAGCAATCCGAAGAAAGTCGCTTTACGTATATCAAACTGATAGAGGACAGTTCAAACATACAGTTGATTTTTTAGGTTGCAAAGACGGAATTATTGACACAAAGCCTTTAACAGCGGTTAAAGCAACTCCTAGGCCTGTAAAGGACGTCAGCTAGAGGAATCAAGTGTGTGACGATCTGTGGGGGATCTAGAGACGTAAGGAGTGCGACAGTATCCAATTCTTTTGGAGGGCTAGAGTTGGTCTCTACTACATCCCAGACCGAAGTCTTATAATAGGCTAGTGTTTGTTGACAGTTTGTACTGTGCGGTGTTTAATCTGGACGAGGTCCCGAGGTTTTTCTACAGGTTGTAGTTTCCTCATTAAAAAAAAACTCTGGTGTCTTGTGTGCTTTACTTTCCGCATTATATTCTCTGATTATATAATTAAAGCATAAACAAGAAGTACGTTATTCATAACCGTCGAGTTGGTCCTTAATCCATCCAGGGGATTTGTCAAGACTTGTCTTGCATTGGACCGATCACTTGTGATCCGACTCCGGTTATCAGATTTGGATATTGATTTTTGAGATCGTCCATATCTTTTCATAAGACTCACGAGCCCAAACAAAAAGTTGGTAGTATTTCGGTACCCCTGATTTTTTTCAATTGGTATCAGAGCCGGTAAACACATTAAAGGCGTAACTGTCTGTGTTTATCGCGGCTTGTGAGTTATGAAACAAAGCTTAAATGCTTGTACGTATTAACACACGCTGAAGATGATGATATAGAAGATCCACTTCCAGGTCTCATCATATCAGCAAGAGAACTCCTTAGTGTTCCTCCGAGAGGTATTAAGTCTGTTCAAGGCTTCATCAACCTTGAAAAACAGATTGACAATATCTCTCATGACCTAGAGACATATCTTAGGAAAGAAAAAGAGTCTCTGAATCGTCTGAAAAAGGTCATTGAGGAAAACGCATGTGTTGAATTAGACATTTATCAACTTATTAGAGAGACTGCAGCGTCTTTTTATGAAAAACGTCAAGATCAAGTCATTATCAATACCCTTCTTGTTGAGGAACCCATGAATGTAATAACTCAAGATCAATTGTGTTCTACACATTGATGAAACTCACAAGAAAGAATTATCTGTAAAATCATGTCCCCATAGACAAGATGTAACTCATTTTGTTAAACATGAAAACAGATTTAAAAGCTTTGCCAAAAACCGTCCTGTTGTAAAGAACTATTCACAGTTCACAAGGGCAAAGCATAAGGGTTATAAGTTCTTTCATAAACCTTTCTCATAAAATAAAAGGATATTAAGTTATCTGAAGTCTTAGAAAAATACTTTCAGTTTTGGAATAGAAAGAACCAAAGTTATGAAATTCCAAAATCCTCCAGTTTCAATTAAAAACTGGAAAAAGATTCTCTCTTGGGGACGTGAAAGTATTTTATGTCTTAATATTAAGCATAGTCTTCTCTAAGCTTGATGATAAGGACATTATTGGAATAGTTTCTCATGAATTAGCTATTTTTTAATTGTTGAGCCTTGCTCCATTAAAACACTAGCTAAATGTTGTACAAGAAAAATAATCCTAAAATTAACCTAGGAACTTGTCAAAAATCAAGGGAAAGATCCTTATTTGACTAATACATGTGTGAATCACACATGTAGAGCCTAGGAACCCCTAAAACCGGTTCAAATGCACAGAAACTGGACTGTGATGCGCTGGATATGCCGAGAATCTATGACCCGGTTCACGAACCGACCCGATCCAAAAAATAAGGATAAGGTCACTCGAGGACTCATTGATCCAAAACAGAATTAAAAAAACAGCTGACTAAAATGGGAATGGCTCTGAGTTGACTCGTGTTGACCAAAGTCAAGGGTGATTTTTCTTGGTTTTCTGTGTCAATCTTTCTTCATTTCTAGCTTTGATTTTCGAAATTCAGACAAGATTTTCAATTAAATCAGGTTTTCTATGTCCTCTTTAATGGAGATGATTACTAATCATCTTCATTAAATAGCTGTTTTTTCTCCCGTTTTTGTTTTTTTTTCGATTTTTAGGTTAACTATGGCTTCCTTAGTTAATCTTGATTCATTACCGAAATCCTCAAAGAAAGGTGAATTTCCGGCAATTGCTTTACCTGAAACAATGGTTAAAGTTGAGGAATGGCAATTCAGCCTAATTGGGAGATTAGATCTACAGACTGTGGATTTTACGAAAGTTGTTCTTCAACTGGAACATCAATGGGTGGATCTATCTGGTAAGGTTGATTTTATCCCTTTAGGTAGAGGTTATTTCATTATTCAGTTACAAAATGAAGTAGACAAGGATTATATCTGGAAGAGCAGGGTTTGGTCTGTTGATGACCAATTTTTGCGAATTAGGGATTGGTCTCCAAACTTTATAGCTGATAATCAGAAAATCTCAACTACTGCTGTTTGGGTAAGATTTCCGGGACTTAGTATTGAATACTGGACTGAAGAAATCATTTTATCTCTTGGTAAAGTTTTAGGTAACCCTATCAAAGTGGATGAGAATACTTTGAAAAGGAAACTGGGATATTATGCAAGTGTTTTAGTAGAAATAGATTTTGCTGATGATGTTCCAAATAAAATTTGGATTGAGTCTAAATTTGGGGTTTTCTTTCAACCTGTGGAGATTCCTAGATGGCCAAAATTTTGTCATCACTGCAAAGTTATTGGTCATACTGATGTGCAATGTAGAACTAAAGGAACTGAAGTCAATAGTGATGTTGTGCCTGTTGCTGTAAACAATGATGGCTTTCAGGAGGTGAAGAAGAGGAATAGAAATAAGAAGAATAAATCCAAAGAAATTTATGTTCCTAAAAAGGTGAAGTCACATATCTTTCAGGATTCTAATTCTGATACTTCTAATGGCATTATTAATTCTGGTAAAACTGATGAGGAAGTGGTTTTTGTTAGTTCAGTAAATGTTGTTGGTGATACTAGTGGAGTAGTTCAAAATTTTAGTACTAATTCTGGATTTAATGAAGATAACTGTTGCTCTCTTTCTTCATCCAATACTTTTGAAGTGCTGCAGATGGATGAAGAGAATGATATGTTCAGTGCTGAGGAGGGGAGTTTAAAGAGATGTCTAGTGCTGATTTGTTGGTGATATCTAAAACTCCTCAAACAGTTAAGATTTTAGATACTGAGATTTCTGTTTAAGATGATAAAGGGAAAAAGATACCACATGTGAAGAGGAAGAATATCATCACTCCTAAGCCTCATTTTACTAGATTTGCAACAAATGCTATTTCAAGAACAGTGTCTTTGAGGGGAAGTTCCACTACTTCTCCAAAAAACACTATTCAATGAAGATTGTTTTCTGGAATATAAGGGGATTGAAGAGATCTAGGGCCCAAGAAAAATTAAGATCTCTAGTTCTAAAGCATAATCCCTTATTGGTTTGGATTGTTGAACCAAAAATAAGAGTTGGTTCTTCTTTTTTTAGTAAAATAAATTTACCAGGAATGCATAAAAAAGTTATTCACAATTCTGTGAATGGTAATAAAGGTAACATTTGGCTTTTTTGGAATAGGTCTATTGCTGATCCAAAAGTTGTGAATATTTCAGATCAGTGTATAACTGTTGAAGTAGGTGATGTTCTTGTAACTGGTGTTCATGCCAACTCCCATACTGTTCCAAGGAGACAATTATGGGAGGATTTATGTGATATTAGTTTGCTCAATAAACCATGGGTTGTTATAGGTGATTTCAACTGTGTGCTTTCTATAAATGAGAAAAAATGAGGAAGATCACCCTTAACAACAGCTATGAAAGATTTTTCTGATTGTGTGGATTTTTGTGGTCTAATTCAGGCTGACAGAAGTGGTCTTAATTTCTCATGGTCAAATGGCTGACGTGGAAGGAAGAGAATTCTATGTAACTTGGATAGAGCTCTATATAATAGTAAATGGTTGGAAAGGTTTGGAGGCTGGAATTATTATGTGGGTATTAGAGGAATTTCTGATCATGGACCTTTGCTTTGTTCTGACAAGTCAATTCCTAGAGCACTGAATATTCCTTTTAGATTTCAAAAGATGTGGATTTCTCATCCTGGTTTCATGCAATTGGTGATGGATGTTTGGAAGGAAATGGTTTATGGTAACCCCATTTATACTTTCATGCAAAAACTGAAAATTTTAAAGCTTGCTTTGAAAAAGTGGAACTGGGAAATTTTTGGTGATATTAATGTGAAACTGAAAGAGGCTGAAGAAAAAGTATTTGAAGCTGCTACCCTATCAGATGCTGATCCATCCAATATGCTTCTTCTTGATAATTTGGTCACTGCAAATGGGAAATATGAAACTGTTGCTCAACAGTATCACACATTTATATCTCAGAAAGCAAGAATCAATTGGCTTCAGTATGGTGATGCTAATACAAAATTTTTTCACACTAGCATTAAGCTAAGACAAGCTAAGAACTGCATTGCTGAGTTGGAAGACAACAATGGTAATATTATAACATCCCAACAAGGTATTTCTGATTTACTTATTGATCACTTTAGTTTGAAGTTCCAGTCTCTCCCAGTTAGTTTGGATGAAGAGTTATTTGATGATGTTCCCAATGTTATTTCTGAGGAAGACAATGATATGTTAACCAAAACTCCATCTGAAGAGGAAATTAAAACTGCCATTTTTGACCTAAATCAGGATGGTGCACCTGGTCCTGATGGTTTCTCAGGAGTTTTCTATAGAGAATGTAGGAGTGTTATAAAGGCTGATTTAGTAAATGCTATTACTTTCTGCTGGAATTCACAGTGTATTCCTAGTGGGCTCAATTCTAATTTTCTTACTCTTATTCCTAAGTGCAATGGTGCTAAGCTTCACAATTTAGGCCTATAGGACTCAGCAACTTCTGTTTCAAGATTATTACTAAAATTATTACAACTAGAATTGGGAGTCTATTGCATAAAATTGTTTCTCCTCAGCAGTGTGCATTCATCAAAGGGAGGTGTATTCATGATCAAGTTATTTTAGCTTCTGAACTTGTGAATGAGATGTTAGTCAAAAGAAGGGGTGGTAATTTGGCAATTAAATTTGACATTTCACAAGCTTATGACACTCTTAGCTGGGAATTCTTAAATGAAGCTCTGAGGAAATTTGGATTCTCTTCAAGATTCAGGAACTGGATTCTTACTCTTCTCCAAACTACAAAAATTTCTATAATGTTAAATGGAGGTCCAGTGGGTTACTTTGGAGTTAGCAGGGGACTCAAACAAGGTGATCCTTTATCTCCAATCTTATTTGTGATTGCTGAGGATGTTTTAAGTAGGAAGATCAACCAAATGATACTTAATGGCAGTATTCAACCTATGGTGATCAGGAAAGGCATTCATCCCTCACATTTGTTCTTTGCAGATGATATTTTCATTTTTTGCAATGGAGGTAAAAAGAGTGTGAATAACTTGAAAAAGATTTTACATCTATATCAGAATGCTTCTGGGCAAATTATAAATGCCACAAAAAGTAAGTGTTTTGTGGAAGGTACATCTGATGGAAGGAAAAATCTCATCTCAGAAATGATGCAAATGGAAATTACTTCTTTTCCAGACTTTAGGCATTCTTTTGGTGCAGGGTAAAGTTAAAGCAGAGCATGTATGGTCTTTTATGGAATTATTGCAGAAAAGGTTAGCTACTTGGATTGGAAGATTTTTATCCTTTCAAGCAAGAATCACTTTGATTCAAACAGTCTTATCTAGCATACCATTGTATAACATGTCTATCTATAAGTGGCCAACAAAAGTAATCAGTGCATGTGAAGCTATAGTTAAAAATTTTCTGTGGTCAGGAAATGCAAATGATAGGAAGATTGTTACTCTGGCTTGGGATAAAGTTTGTTCTCCTAAGAGTGAAGGTGGATTGGGACTGAGAAAATTTGAGGATATCAATAAAGCTCTGCTGCTTAAATTGCTATGGAGGATTGAGAATTCTTCAGATGAATGGGAACTTTTCTTTTTAGCTAAGTATAAAGATAAACATGGTAATTGGATTTCTTATTACAAGCATTCCTCCATTTGGCCAGGTATAAAGTGGGTTTTACAGGATTTCCAGGAGAATATTAGATGGATTGTTGGCAGTGGAGAAAAAATCTCTATATGGAATGATAATTGGGTGATGGAAAATGCTATAAGGAAAAGCTTTCCTGAAGATCCTTACATTCTACAACATCCTAATATGAAGGTTAGTGAGTTAATTAGAGATGGCAAATGGTGTATTCCATCAGCACTGTTAAAATTCTTCTCTATTGATGATCTTCCTAATGTTCATATAGGAATGGATCAACTTGTTTGGGTAGGAAATCAAAAAGGTCTTTTCTCTGTGGCATCAACAATGAATGTTATCAGAATTGTTTTTCCTGAATTGAAGAAGTATAAGAAAATTTGGAAAAACAATGTTCATCCAACTATCTCTGCAAATGTCTGGAAAATGGTGAGAAGAGTATGTACTACTGAGGAAGCATTACAGAGAAGGGGTTTTTCTTTGGCTTCAAGATGCTACTTGTGTCATGAGAATTCTGACTCTATTGACCATATTTTGTGGCAGTGTTCTTACAGCAAGAAGATTTGGAAATGGCTTGTGAACATCTTTGAATTTAGTATACCAAATTCTTTTGATAAAGTGTTATCTGTTGGCAGAAGGAAAAGCCATGTGATACAGAATGCTTGGATTACTGCTGCTTTCACTACTATGGTGGATATATGGAAGACAAGAAACCAAATTTGCTTTGAGGATGGCAGTCTCAATCATCATAAAGCTATACATAGAATCATGCATAAAATACAAGAGAGTGATGTTAGATTGAAGGGTTATATGTGGGATGCTGAGTATGATAAGAAAATCCTGAACTTTTTTGGACTCTCTTTCAGGAAGACAAAGAATACAGATCCAATTGCCTGATTTTTCAGATTGCCTGATGAGGATATTCCCCTGCTTTGTTGTGATGGAGCTGCTAAGAAGAACCCTGGGAATGCTGGTTATGGTTTCCTGGCAAGGAATTATTGTGGATAATTTCTAATAGCAGAATCTGGAGGTCTTGGAGTGGCCACAAACTTTATAGCAGAGGTAATTGATGTCATTAGAGTTGTGGAATGGGCTATTGATAATTACCATTTCAAAATCATTTTACAGACTGACTCTAAAGCAGTGGTGCTAGCTTTCCAAAGTAAGAAAATACCATGGAGTGTCATTGCCAGATGAGGGAGATGCTGCAAATTGATGCATTCTATACACTTTAGACATGTCTACAGGGAAATTAACTTCTCTGCGGATTTCTTTGCCAAGAAAGGTACATTCTTGCAAAAAGGACAAACTCTGATCTACCATACAAGGCCTACAGGTTTGAGGAGAATGGAATCTCCTGATATTACATACTACAGATTTCCCTAATAGTTCTAGTTTCTGTTAAGGGGTGTCTGTTTTGTTTTGGTTGTTGGGCTTGTAATTTTGTTTCTGTTTTTTAATTTTCTTTGGGCCTGATCAGTTGCTTTGTTAGCGCTGGTTAGGTTTTTATGTACTGAATTTCCCTTTCTTTTATGAAATAAAATACTCTTTAAAAAAAAAAAAAAAAAAAAAGGTCACTCGAGTTTTCTTGTACAACTCAGTTTTATGAGATTCAAGAGAAAAGCTCTAATGGTGGTTTGCTGCTGCTGAGATCTCGACGGCTCGAGAACTGTTTTGTTCATACTTGATATCAAAACAAGCGGGGTGAAAAATCATTCAAAGGATTACAAACCTCTTCTCCAAACTCCTTGTGTCTTGGGAGAAATCATCAAGTAAGTGTTTTCAACACTATTCACTTTTCTAAAGCATGTTTAGAAGAAGAAGTGCTAGAAACCAGGGCTCTACGAGAAGAGTGATTGATGTTGGAGAAGGTGTGAATGATTCCAGTAACTCAAGTGATGAATCTGATGAATTTGTCACTGAACCGGTTCACGAACCGGTCATGGATGCCTCTAGCTGGATCTTCTATGACAGGAAGAACATAGATAAGTTCCATGAAAATCGTCAAATCATCGTAGAAAGAAAATTAGATCCAAATATAGGTGATGAAAACCTTACAGAATTCATGAATCCTATTGTTTGGGGAAATGTTCATGATGGAATAGGTGATAACTTTCCAATATTGACTAGAATGTTTTATGTCAATATACATGAGCCTAATGTGAAAGAATGAACCTTCAAGACAATTGTAGAAAATCAATCCTTTCTTGTGACTCGAGAAATGGTTATGAGGGCTACTTAAAGTACTCTGTGTAACTTTATACTTCCACAACCTACAAGGGAAAGGCCATCCGATGACACTCTCATCAAAGGTATTCTGGGCTACAATCCTAGATGGCTAAATGGAAAAGTAAGTATTAAAGGATATCAACTTCATCTGAAGGCATTTGGGATCATTGCCTCTCAGAATCTTATTCCTTTGTTTCTTAATAGATACAAATGGAGTAGGGATATGGTTGAACTTGTTTATCATCTGATTCAGGGTGACAAAGCAATTGATATTCCTGGTCTTATCATCAGACAGATGATCAAGATATCACAGAGTCAGAACAGAAGTTATGGCTTCCCTTGTCTTATCACTAAATTGTGTAGGCAAAAAGACATTGCTCCTATTGGAACAAAAGGAGAAAGTCCAGGTATCTTCACCAAGTTATCTTTTGAGAGATCAATGCGACATAACAGTAGAGCCATGACTGCTGAAGATCCCCTTATCGCACAACTCCGACAAAAGATTGAGCAACCCCGATACAAATGTATGGGTCTTGAAGATGCCTTGGAGATAGCCAAGTCACTCCATACTGAGAGTGTCGAAGAACTTCAGAGAAAAGTCGATGAGTATGACTTTCCAAGTAACGACGAGGATATGGAGTGATTTATTTCATCTCTTTATGCTTTTGTTTAAAACGTTGCTTTGTGCTGTGTGAACTATTTGTAATTTTATAATTTCCCATTATACAATTACACCCATTAATTTAGCTTGTTCTTAGATCTAGTTTCCATACACACAAATCAATACAAAATAAAAGAGACATAGAGGGTTTTTTAACGAGGTTTGGAGCATGATTGCAATCCTACATCCTCGGTTTTATTAATGATTTTTGGTGATTTTATTATCAAGATCTTCATGAGTTCTTGATGGTGTTCTTCATGTTTTGGTGGGGAAGAAGAGTAGTAGAGAAGGAGATGGGGTAGAGGGAGAAAGTAGTAGAGGCCTCTCTCACTTTAGGGTTACATTTTTTTTATCTCTAGGTATTATGGCGAAGTGACTAAAGTACACCTAAAGGGAATCCTAGGCTAGAATCCTATTATGGTGTATCTTCTCCTAGGCAAAGCTAAGTTACAACTGCCTTAATCGTGCGCCACGTAGCGAGTGCATATTTTGCACTCACATTTTGCCCCTTTGCTTATGGATGGTTCGCAGATAATCCTTAAGCAAAATCTTCTTATAGCGACGTCTGATACGAGTGAAGTAAGCAAATAAAATCTTCGAAGAAGCTTGGTTGGATCTATTCTTGGTCTGGATGACTATTTCGGCGAAACGACTTGAGCGAATCTTCTATCTGCGGCGAAAACTCTGACATGGATTTGCGTGTTGTCTTTAATCATGCTTGACTGATTCTGAGCTTTGGATTTCGGCGTACTGATGTAGGCTTGAGCGAATCTTTTGTCTTCAACGAATGACCATTACTTGTTGAGAAAACTGTTGTACGAAAATCTGAGGAGCTTCTTCTTCAATAGGTTGGCGAGATTCGGTGACCTTGAATGTGAACAAGGTATTGGTTGTTTCCGCAGTCTCCAAAAATATTTGTTGTTGAGTGTTGGTTGATGAAGATTTGGGAGGCTTCAACGATCTTTGCTTGAAAGTAAAGGCTTTGTCTGCTTCTTCAACTGGAGGAGATACGAAAAAAGTTTACAGACCCAAGTTGTGCTACGGCGAACTTCTTTATTGTTGTGGATCGTGATCAGAACTGACTACTTGTGAAGTTCGGAGAGGTGGTTATATGTCGGCGAGCTTTGCGAGTAACTGCTGGTTCAATTTTGGTTGTTGCTGAAGGAACTGAGCGGAAGAGTACAACTTGCTTTTAAAGTATATATATATATATGCTTTCCCATACTCTTGCGCGAGGTTCTGAAGCAACGACTCCGGATTCATCGGCTTGTAGTTGTCATGTCTGCTTTTCTGCTTTCGCCGCTATGCTTGTTTTGTGTTGATTTAAAATACCTGTATTCGCCAAGTGATGTCCTGCAAACGAATCATAGAGAAATTAAAAAAGAAATTTTTTTAGCTTTCTTGATATACTTTTACTTTGTATTTCATGTACATGGTTGCCCCTTTTGCTTTGCAAAGTAAGACATCGAAACTTTTTAAAGCAAAAACAAAACAAGACTTGTGCATTTTTCTACATAAGAAATTTGAACTTTTGACAATTAATATATGGCTCTGCCCCTGTTGGTCATGCTAGGAATCTTGTAAAATGCCATAAGAAACAATCACTCAAAGTAATTATGATATTATAATATGATACTTAGGTTAGTGATACTTAGCTCTCAGTTGTTAGATGACCATTGCTTGTTCATTGCTAAGTTCGGCGAGTGAAATAAGATTAAGCAGTTGCCACGCATATAAACACTAGTTCCACATCGGCGAAAGTACACGGTGATCATCGAATATTTTGTTGCAAAATCGGCAATCCCTTTGAATGAAGCTACATTTGTTACTCAAATTCAAGATTTTAACGTACTAAGGCAAATAACAAGGCAAGTTTAAAGGTAAAAGATAATATTGTAGATGCAAATTTAATAGTAATGCAAACTTAATGATCGTGCCCCTGCCATGGTTAGTAACCCATAAGAAGAAGTGATATATAGAATATGTTTATAATCACAATTGAGCATGCACTGAAGTATTTGTAAAATTTGTGATACTTAATTCTTTATTTCGGCGAGGTGTGATAAGACCTATTCGACGACGTGCTTCTGAGTTATGGGAGAAATAAAAGATACATGTGACGCTTTTTAGTTCAAAATTTAAATATGCAAGTTGCTAGACAGTGAAAGAAATACTTAGCTTTTCCTTGTTGATTGGTGGCTCCCAATATATAAAGCAATGATAAGTAGAATCTTCCAACTGGTACTTCTGCGATCCACTGGGACATTCTTTCAAATGATAAAATTTTCCAAAGCATATTTGCCCTAGCACTATGAATCTTGTCTTGTTCTTTTTACTTGTTGATGGAGAAAACTTTTATCTTGTTCTTCTTGTCTTGTACAAAGTACTTATGTCTATGCACTTTGTCAATAACTTATCCTATCTCTAAGTGATGTTCTATTCTTGTTCTGCTGACTATCGTGCGAAACTCCCAATTACCACTCCCCCGCAATGTTACTTGTGCCCGTCGACGATCCTATTATAAGTGTTTTGGTTTGCCCAGTTAGTCTTATTTGTATGCTAACGCAGTGGCTTTCCGCCTTTGGGAGTCTTATATTTTTAGGCTAGACACTTACAGATCAACAAGCAACGCGGCTGGTTTTACAGCTAATGGGGCAAGACTTATGAACAAGGTGGTTTTTCACTCGGTAGAGTAAGCAAGTTACTACATTCCCTCACTCATATAATGTAACCATTCTCGAGCGAGAGCTATTAGCGCTTTAAGTGGCATTTTGCCTTTGTCAGTGGCTTTTTGTCTTAAAATAGTACCTGCTCAGGGTTTTAATTTATGGCTTTTTGCCTTTGTAAATGGTACTTGGCCTTAAGATTTGACCTTTTTAGGAGCAATTAGCTCAATAAATGGCATTTTGCCTCAATAAGACCTTTTTGGTCAAGAGCAATGAGCTCATGTAATCGGCGAAGCTCATTGGTTTATTCATTCGGCGCTTTTTATCGTTTTCGTGCTTTATCATGTAAGCGAAGTTTCATCGGCTTATTTATCTGCGTTCAAAGACAAAACTATATCGAGAACATAGTAGAGTGGCAATTTTGCCCCATGGGTTAGCGATGATCACATAATATTCAAATAAATTACGAAATTCAAACTTGATTGAAAATCTGCCCCAGCTACGCTCTTGGGTTGAGCGAGGAGGATTTCTAAGTATAATCATTATTACATTCTACTGCTCGTCACATCCGTATGTAATAATTTTGTTTCATTTCAGCGAGTTTCAAAAAACTTTGCATCTTAAACTTAGCAGTAGGATGCTCTTTCAGAGATGTGAAACTATGCAGTCGCTATGTCATCACATTGCTAATCGTTCTTCGCTCGAACTTATTTCACAATAAACTTAAATATATATATCATTTGATTACAATGTATCTAACACGATTTGGCTGTGATATGGTAACGTTCTAACTTGTGTCACGAGATAATTTTCTTAAACTGAGGTACTTGGAAATTGTATCGTGTGTGCTAAGGAACTGTAGTGTATTGTGACAAAGGTGCTAAGCTAATATTTCTATTGAGTTTCGCTAATATTTATGAGACACGTTCGCCGAGATTTCACTTGATTGGAACATGGTGTAGCAATGTGCTAAGCTAAGGTAACCAGCAACAGTAATTATGTTATTGGAGTTACTAGTTTCTCACTATAACAAGTAAAGTTTCAAAGGTAAGAAATATTTAGCTTGCTGCCATGATTGTCAGAGTGGCTTCTCCATTTGTAGATGAAGTCCGGCAACCGTTGGTATTTCACTTGCGCTTCTCCGTATACCTTAGCGAACGCCTGCCTATATGGTCCCCGATATGAGCTCCTACCTTGAACGTTCTACCGCCGATGCAAGCTAGAAAAACTCCTACACAACGCTCGTCCTTCACCGATGTAGTGACTGTGTATCAGGCGAATCCCCAGACGCTTGTATGATGAGTTGACGGCAAAATCAATTGAAATGTTGGTTAGTTAAGCTGGTTCCAAGATTCACGCCTTGCATATTCCGAAACTGACTGATCTTAGTGAGATAGGATGCTGTGGTATGAAGGTTCCAGACCAGAGCACAACTCAAGTAAGAAATGTTCTTTTTCTGTATTCATGACTAGTGGTCGACGAGAAGACTAATCCAAAGTGATTACTGCCCCGCTCTTTCAATCGGCGAATTTTTAGATGCGGCGAATTGCGATTTTGATTTATAATACTATCGTAGCTCTTCCGTTTCTCGGTAGTACATAATTTACTGCATATGGATGGCATGGCATTTCATATAGCGACCTGTGAGCCTAAAAATACGAAAAAAATATAGAAAAAAAATATTCATTTTAGATGCGGCGTATTTATCATTTTTCAGCAATGTATGTGAGTTTAGTACTAACAAAGCCTGTATGTCTCAACATGAGCTAAATAGATAGTATAACAAACATGGTGAATCCCCTTAGTAACATGGTAAGATGGATAACATGTGAAGACAACAACTAATGTTATAGAAAAGACACTATATAAAATCATTTAAGATTGTAAAGAGTTCTGAAAAATGCTAGTCTGGTAGGATATTTCAATAAGCATGGTACACATGATGCCAAGATAAGCTAAGAGAAGTTAAAAGTGTAAAGTTTAGGAGTTCCCCCTGTGCTCCTGGTTAGCTACTTGGCTGACTGGAAGTGATCTTGAGTGGCATAAATTAATTGCTTCGCCGAAATTATAGTCTTTAACCAAGAGAAATGAATTTGCTGAAGCACTCTCTGCCCCTTTATCAATGCATTCCAGTACTCCGTTATTGGGAAAATGAGTTTGTTCCTAACCCCGATGTAAATGTATGCACCTGCGACTTATAATAAGAATGAGTAGGAACTATAATATTTTGACACAGCTAAAAATCCCAAATGAGTTGCTAGCACACTATTCATGTATTTAAATAATCAACTGATCCAAGTTTAGTCACTTAATACTGTCAAAGTGGAACCTTAAGAGCTTACTGCTCACTTAACCATCTCTTCCCAACATACAACAACTTGCAATTCGTGACTTATAATTTGTGAGACACAGGGTCAGGTCACCCACTTCTTGATTCACATCTCTACTAGCCATTTATATTTCTAGTAATCGCTACGTAACAGAAACATTTTGATTTCAATATGAAATATGAGAATTCATGTTACCACACAGGTTTCTTTAAGAGAAGCTCTAGTTACATATAGCACAATATAAACCCTTGCTAAAATTGATTGTGATAACAGAGACTATAGAAACCAAAAAGTCTAAGGTTTAGAAAACATCCCCTGTGTTGTACTCTCCACAACAGCTATTCCATCGCCGAAAACTCTAGTCTCTAGCATTAAACTTTATATCGCCGATATGAGTATAAGAGAAATTCCACTTGGATACTACTGCGAATAACCAAACTCATTTGATGGTCATCTAATAATAAAGAACTACAACGTATAATCAAAAGGGTATCCTTTTTTTTTTTTTAAAGAAATAAAAGTATCAAGTGTAGAAGTCTCCCCTTGTGAGATCAGCGAGCAGACTTGGACGAGCTAATCTTGAACGAGCTGACTTGACCGTGTTGATTATTTAGTAAAGTAGTTCACCGAAATTAACGATCCCTTGAAAGCATTCATGCAGTTGAAATGTAAATGACAAAGGCCTACTGTCACCGCTGTTGAATTTCTGCCATCGGCGAGGTGAACTAGCTCAAGATTGCCACAACTGGTAGTACCTCTGACATTATCTGCTATCAAAGATATGCTGAGATTCACATCTCAAAGTGATATTCGGTGTGCTAGTACTTTGTTTCGCTGAACATTGTCGTCCCCAAGTGATTTCTGAGTTGATATGTTAGTTACTCCTTTATCGGTAAGAGACATTTCTACTGGATGTCACTGCAAATGCACATTTGCCTAGTGATTAGAGGAAGCACTATGGTGCACATAAATCCCCACATGTGGAAAATTTCAAAACCTTGTGGGGAAAAGCTCTAACCATGTCTACATGGGGGTACAAATATGTACCCCCCATGTAGACAAGGCTTACTCACCGGTTACCCAGAAACCTCATCATACGGTTTCTCAGAAGCCGCTGCGGTTTCTGTGAAGCCGCGAGTTTTTGTACGCGGTTACTTGAAAACTGCCCAGTTTTAAATACTTGTTTGACCTTTTTTTGTTACACTCCTCACACACTCCATCCGAACCCTTCGTTTTACAACGGTCTAATTGAAAAAGCAGGGGTACCGAAATACAACCAACTTTTCGTTTGGGCTCGTGAGACTTATGGTCAGATCTGGACGATCTCAAAAATCATATCCAGATCTGTTAGCCTGAGTTTGGATCTCAAAGGATCAGTCCGACACAAGACAGGGTCTTGGTAAATCCAATGGATGGATTGGGGACAACGATCAGGTTTATTAATAACGTACTTCTTGTGTTTGCTTTAATTATATAATCAGAAAATATAATGCGGAAAATAAAGCACACAAGACACCAGAGATTGTTTTAACGAGGAAACTACGACTTGTAGAAAAACCTCGGGACCTCGTCCAAATTGAACACCGCACAGTACAAACTGTCTACAAACACTAACCTACTATAAGACTTCGGTCTGGGATGTAGCAGAGACCAACTCAATCCCTCCAAGCAAATTGGCTACTGTCGCACTCCTTACGTCTCTAGATCCCCCACAGATCGTCACGCACTTGATTCCCCTAGCTGACGTCCTTTACAGGCCTAGGAGTTGCTTTAACCGCTGTTAAAGGCTTGTGTCAATAATTTCGGCTTTACAACCTCAATTATCAACTGTATGGTTGAACTGTCCTCTATCAGTTTGACATACACAAAGTGACTTCCTTCGGATTTCTCCAGGTCATACGGAAATTCACTTACAAGCGGGGGCTGACGAGTAAACTGAGTAAACTATGCCCAACTTGTCTCTACCTCAGTTGTAAACGAAGAATCACTTAAGAAACTTATACAACTGGAGCTAACTAGGTCTTACAACACCGAGTGCAGCCGTGCGTTGCTTCCTTTCAAACCTCGTATGTAACGTATCAGTTCTTGAATGGCCTTATATCAGAAGAGAAGGACCGTAGAATAGATAAGAACGTGATCAGGTTACCAAGGTTACAGGTTACTCCGATTTCAACCACTAAGGTCTCAATCTCCTACCTGTGCTTCCCAACTCTCAAGAGAAGTCTTTATAGTCGTTAGGTAATTCCCAAGAGGAACATCTACCTAATAGAGGATGACTATACCACAACAATCATTCACCGAAGTGAAAAGAGTTTTACGATCACTTCCAAAAGGAATTTTCACGTATGCTTGATGCTTGCGGTTTTCGTCCTTAGACACCTCTATTTATAGCACTCAATAAAATAGGTTGCTTAGGAATAATGCAACTAGTTTCTTGTCCCACAAGTTTAGGAAACCCTAACTTGCAAACCAAGTAAACAGAGATTTATCTCAATTGGAAATCTTTTAACA
>JAJJMA010096057.1:0-50771 GCA_023529015.1 Papaver nudicaule
GAATGGTAACCTTGTTGATCATGAGATCTTCTCCCTAGTGTCTATTTGTAATCGGATATATCCGAATGGTAACCTTGTTGATCATGAGATCTTCTCCTTGGTGTCTACTTTTTCAGGCATTTCAACCTTCTTGGGTTAAGCATAATCTTTCAACCATCCTTGGCCAGGGGATGATTTAGGACATTAACCCGGGAGAAGGATTCTCCCGCTAGGGGCGACGGTCGAGCTATCTCTATCATTGGGATTCTTACGCATCGCCTCATACATATTAATGAGGATCCTAGAGATGACCTGTGATCAGCAGGTATACTCTTGTCATGGCAATTTTCTGTTGCGCTTAGGCTGCTGGCAATCGTATCATTGCACTTACATCGCTGTTACTTTTTAAAATCCTGTCACCTTTGGAGAAAAAAAAAAACGTTTTATTAATATACTGCGCCGTAGCGCCCTTCGTGGGAAGTAACACAAGATGAGTGGTGGAACTTCGGACTGGTAACTCCTGCTCCTTCTTTGCCCTATGGGTAGTACTTCTTAATGTACCGGGCGTTCCATGGGTGTTGCAAAGTGTCCCTGCATGTTTCTTAGATAATAGGATCCCTTCTCTGCAATATCTTAAATGACATATGGTCCTTCCCATACGGGGGATAGTTTGCCCCCATTCAGTCTTCTTTTGGTACGGTGGTATCTGCCTCATTACGAATTCTCCCACCGTAAAGTTTCGAAGAATTACCTTTTTGTTGTATTCCTTGGCTATCCTTCGTTGATAGTTTTCCATTCTTTGAAGTACAGTCTCCCTTCGTCCTTCTAGATCATCCAACTTTTCGTAGATCAGGTCCATGGTTAGATTTTTCTCCCATGCTTCGGTCTTGGTTGTTGGGATGATAACCGCAGTGGGAATCACAACTTCGGTTCCGTAGGTCAGCATGAAAGGTGTTTCTCATGTTGCTTCTTTTCGAGTTGTTCGGTACGCCCATAGCACGTTGTGCAACTGTTCACACCATTTCCTTTTATAATTGTCGAGCTTCTTCTTTAGAATCAAGGCTATTGTTTTGTTCATGGATTCTGCCTAACCATTGCTTTGTGGGTACGTCGGTGTTGACTTGATCTTCTGGATCTTATAGGTATCGAACAACATGTCGATGTTCTTTCCGCTAAGTTGTGCTCCGTTGTCAGATACTATGGCCGCCGGGATTCCAAACCTACAAATGATGTGTTCAAAAAGAAACTTGAATACGTCTCGATCTCTTATGTGGGCGAGGGGTGCAGCCTCTACCCACTTGGTGAAATAGTCAGTGGCGACTATCAGGAACCTTCGATTGCCTGACCCTGCTACCAGGGGGCCTACTATGTCCACTCCCCATTTTGCGAATGGCCAGGGACTTAGTACGACATTTAACTCCGTTGCTGGTGCTTTGAATTTTCTTGCAAACTGCTGACAGGCAAAAAATCATCTTGTCATTTCCAATGCGTCTACGTTCATGCTTGGCCAGTAGTATCCTTGTAGCCGAGCTTTCTGCGCCAGGGATCTCATGCCGCTGTGGTTTCCTGCGTCTCCATAATGTATGTCTTTTAAATGTGCATCCCCTCTTCCTTCGTGATGCATCTGAGTAGTAGTCCCAGGAACGTAGACTTGTAGAGGATTCCTTCCCGAAGATGGTACCTTGCTGCTCTTGAGATGATCTTCTTCGCGTACTTGGGATCTTCGGGCAATGCTTCGTTGCTTAAGTATTGGTGAAGTGGTATTCTCCAATCGTCTTCTACTTCGTTGCCTTCTGTATTTGGTGGGCTGGATACTCCTTCCACGTCCATAGCTTCTTCTCCCGCAGCTTCAGTATTCATCGATGGTTCGTAGACTCTTCCCACCTTGATGGACGTAACCTTGGGGTTCCGTAGCATAGATGATATATATGCCAACGCGTCAGCATGTCTATTATCCTTCCTTGTTACATGCCTGTATGTTACCTTTTCAATCTTCGTTGTGAGTTCTTGTGCTAACTTCAAGTAGGCAGCAAGGCATAAATCCAAAGCTTGGTATTTAAGCTTTATTTGCCTAATGACAAGTTGTGAGTCGCTGGTGATCCTGACGTCTGTGATGCCCAAATCGATTATCAGTCGCAACGCGTGGATCACTGCTTCGTACTCCACGATGTTGTTTGTATTCTTCAAATTCTAATCTGAATGCATGCAGGATCTTATCTCCTGTCGGGGTGGTTATCACGATTCCTATTCCTGCGCCTTCTTTGTTGGAAGACCCATCCACAAACACTTCCCATCTTCGAGAGTTGACTGGTTCTAACAGATCGTTAGGATCTTCTTTGTCTTCTTCGGCTCTTGGTATATCATCAATTTCTTCTTCGTCTTTGAGAGGTAGGTCCGCCAAGAAATCTGCCAACACCTGTGATTTTTCCGCCGTCCGAGGTTCGAATATAATTTTAAATTGTGTTATCTGCGCATTCCATTTGGCTATGCGTCCCACTCTTTCTGAATTTTGGAGGACTTGGCCGATTGGTGCCTTCGTTAGGACTCTCACTGTATGTGCGTTGAAGTAGGTTCACAGTTTTTGGGTTGCGAATACGAGGGCCAGGATGATCTGCTCCATCTTCGTGTAGTTTCTTTCAGCGGGGTACAAAGTCTTGCTGATGTAGTAAATAGGTATTTCCTCCTTCTTGTTTGTCCTGACTAGGACCGCACTGATTGCGATGTTGGTTGCCACCAAATACAGAGTTAATACTTCGTCTTTGTCTGGACTTTGTAGCATCGAAAGGGTGGTTAGGTGCTCTTTGACTTTTTCGAAAGCCTGCTGGCAGTCTTCTGTCTATGCGAACCTGCAATCCTTCCTTAGTGTGGAGAAGAAATCCTTGCATCTATCTGATGATCGGGCTATGAATCTTCCCAGTACCGCCAGTCTTCCGCTCAGTCTCTGAACGTCCTTCAGGTTCTTCGGTGATGGCATGTCCACAACAGCTCTGACTTTCTCCGGGTCCACCTCGATTCCTTTTTTTGGTGACCAAGTATCCTAAGAATTTTCCGGAGGTTACCCCGAAGGTACATTTCTCTGGATTTACCTTCATTTTGCAACTTCGCATGGCTTCAAATATTTCTTTGAGATCCGCTAAATGATCTTTCAACTTCAGGCTTTTGACGAGCATGTCATCAACGTATACCTCCAAGTTTTTTCCAATCCATTGTTTGAATATTTTATTCCCCAGTCTTTGATATGTGGCTCCTGCGTTCCTCAGTCCGAAGGGCATTCTTGTATAGCAATATAGTCCCCTCGGAGTAAAGAAGGCAGTATGTTCCTGATCTTCTTCGGCTAGGGCTATTTGATTGTACCCTGAGTATCCATCCATAAATGAAGTAGTTAGTGACCTGAAGTCGCATCGACCATCTGGTCGATGCTTGGTAAGGGATAATTGTCCCTTGGGCAGGCTTTGTTAAGATTGCTGAAGTCGATGAAAATTCTGACTCCTCCGTTCTTCTTCGGTACTATCACCATATTTGATACCCAAGTTGGGTACATTACTTCTCTGATGAACCCAGCGTCATCAGATTTTGGTGTTCCTTTTCCACCGCTTCGTGGTATACGGGGGCTACCTTCCTTATCCTCTGTTTGAATGGCGGTGTGTCCGGATTTATCCAAGGTGATGGGATACCACCGACGGATCTATCCCTGGCATGTCCTTCATCGTCCATGCAAATACATCCAAGTATTCCTTCAGTAGCTCCTTCAGTTTTACTTCCATAGTTTCCTCCAACAGAGTTCCTATACTCACCTCCCGTGGCCGTTCTTCAGTTCCAATATTGATTTTCTTCGTTGGCTCGATGGATGAGAATAATTGTTTCGGGGCTCCTATGGGAGTGACGTTCTGTAATTGTTATTTTTCCCCAGCTGATGTTGACGCCATCATTACGGCTAGTAGTAACGATGCCGTCTTGGCCGCCTTAATTTGCTCATTGTATTCTTCATACCGCTTTTCCTTCTCATCTTCCTTTCGCTTCCCTTTATTCTTCTTAAGCGCTTCTTGGACTTCGTTGTGATGTTGGGCTTCGGTTGCGTCACACCTTCGCGCATCCTGCTGGTCTCCTTTGATTTCCATTTCTCCGTAGGGAGTGGGAAATCTTAGGTGCTGGTGATATGTCGAAGCGGTTCGTCTCAGGCGGTGGACCCAGAGTCTCCCCATGATGGCGTTATAGGGTGAAGGTGAATCGACGATACTGAATCCTGCCATGGTCTTCATAGGTCCTGCGTCTACCTGCAAAACTATTTCTCCCTTCGGTTTGGATGTGGATCCGTTGAATCCATAAATTGTACACGTAGATGCGTCCATTTGCCCGTCCTTCAACCCCATCCGAAGATAAGGTTCGTAGAAAAGCACATTAAGCGAACTTCCTCCATCTATTAGTATTTTGGAAACGTTCCACCCGTGGATTGGTAAAGTAACCACCAGAGGATCATTATGCATTTCGACATCTTGGTTGATGTCCTTGGTAGAAAAGGTGAGCGGGGTCGCCATCCATTCCTCTCATTCGTCGGTTAGCCTTCCGTTTAACTTGTATACTTCGTGCTCCGCGGTTCGCCTTCTTGTTCTTAAGTTGTTGCATATGTCTCCTGGTAACGAGGGCTTGCTCTCCTGCTGGAACGTGATCATATTGAGTGACTTGTATTCTTCGGGTAGCCGTACTGTTTTCTCATGTGCTGCTACGTTTGTTGCCGAGGCCGTCTGCCCGGGTAACATGACATATTGCCTGAAGTCTCCTTGATTGATATACTTCTGGATCGTGTTTTTCAGGTGCTTGCACGCGTCAGTATCGTGCCCTCGGGTCTGATGGTATTCGCAGTAGTCCTTATGATTCTTGGTTTCATCTCTTTGCTTTCCTCGGGTAGATGGATACGTGAAATCCTGTCGCCCTCCTTCTTTCTTCAGAATCTCCGAGAGTGGTAAAGTCAAGTTGGAATAGATCACATCTGCGTAGTCCCTCCTTCCTCTGTCTCCTGGTTTGTGTCCTTGTACCTGGGTTTCTTCTCGAATCCAGATGAGAAGTCTTTCTCCACTGAGCGTTTTCCTGTTTCTGGTACAACTTCTACCGAGTTTGCTCTTTGTGGGGTACTCCGGTCTTGTGTACGGGGGTTATCCCTATGGATGTCCTCCAATCTGATGTACTTGTCCTGGATGACATGAAGTTCACCTTCGGTCGCCAGTGTATGAGTATGTAGTTCCACAAAGATAGAAGACGTTCGATCCAACCCAAACTTGTAGCAATTAATGATAATCTCCGGATTGACCTTCCCTATCACCTGGCACACCTTTTTCCATCTCTCCGTGTACGCCTGAAGTGTTTCCCGTGGCAGGCTTTGTTAAGATGGCTAACGCAAATAGCCTATCTAGCCCCGCCTTAGTAGCCTTGTTGTATATGTAAGTTTCCACGAAGATATCAGATAGCTCTTCTAAGGAGTCTATCGAATGCGGTGTCAAGTTATCAAACCACACCAGTGCTATGTCGGTAAGGCTGGATGGAAAATACCGGCACAACACTACGTCATTGGTATCCCAGTAGGCCAACCACCCGAAGATAGTATTTCAGGTGTGCTGCCGGGTCAGTAGTTCCGTCATAACAAGCAAAATTTGGCAATGGGCACTTCGGTGGTATTTTACTTCGTTCGAGCCTGATCGATAGAGGAGTCGTCCTAGCTTCTTGCTTGGCTTCCTCTAGTTTGTATCCTCCTTGTTTAGACTTCAGTTCCGCCAACTGGTCCATGACGATTTTTAGCTGAGTGGCCATCTCTCCCATCTGTGGCGGGGCTACCATCTCTCCCCGCCGTTGAGACTGCGTTCCGTGGCTTTGAGTTTGGCATGGTCTTCCATGTGAAACAGAATGACTTGGAATGTTGTGGATCTCCCTTTGAGGCAGGTCGATCCTCCCTTGGTACCCTCCTGGTATGCATACGGGTGGCGGTGCCCAAACCGTATTCCTTAGCGAAGAATAGCTTCGTGGTGCTTCTGAATTGACCTCATCCTTTCCTCTGGTTTGGTAGCTTCGGGCTCGCGATTTTCGTTCTCTCGCCTCGGTTCTATCCCACAACGCCTGATTTTCCTGCGTCAGGGCGTATAAAACCTCGTCTTGTTCTTTTTTGTCCTGAAGTAAAGCTTCCAGCCGCGCTGCTAGTGGGGATTCGTTCGTTCCTTCGGCTCCGTTGTTGACTTCGTTGTTAATGACTGGTCCCACTTCGTTGTCCGACTCTTCTGACGTGGTTGCGGTACGAACTGACACCGAGTTCGCTGTTTTCTCGATAGGGTTATGATAAATTTGATCTCGTCCTGGATCTTCTTCTTCAGCCATCTCCTCCGCGGGCAATGGCATTCCGTACAAAGGATTCCTATCCCTTGCTGGTTCGTCGAAAGCTGTCGCCACACTCCTGTGCGCACTTCGTGGCCGATTGACTGCTTCCTCTAGATCAAGGTTGGTATCTCCTTGAGCCCTTAGTGACTGTAATCTGCTTCGTGTTAGCGCGGGTTGCTGTCGGCTCCCGGTCACCTATGGCCTTGCTTCGTTAGCCATGAGTTTTTCCACTCCTTTTCCTGCTGTTATGCCGGAAAAGAGAAGATGATGGTAAAGTGTTTTTCGGAAATGCAAACTTTCCTTACCCAGTTATTCCTCCAGGGGAGTTTCAGAAAGTAGTGATAGCTCCTTTTCCTAACTATGGTCTGAACTATTAGTTTGGAAATTACTCTGGTGATTTTTTCAACAAGAAATCCTTTTTGATGGATTTGGAGGATATCGTCTGCTTGTTGCTTTTGCAACCAAGTTTGTCTCTCACTCTCAGATTATATTTCACCAGAACGTGACATTAATCTTTTGGTGGTCCTCCAAACCGAGTTTAAAACCAAATATAAAAGGTGACAAAGAAAAGGAAATAACTCAATTTTTGTTTAAATCTGGTTGTTTTGAAATCTACAAGGAACTGGTCCCTGTTTCTAGCGCCAAACTGTTGATACCAATTTTCCCATATCATACTTCAAGTGAATATTGTTAGAGGTTCGATTGCCTAAGTCGTTGGTAGCTTTTGTTCGTTAACAACCGGGGATTAGTTCGTGAATTTGAACGTATTATCGTTGGTTATTATGATCCAAGTCGGCTACTGACAGCAATCGTGGTAATATCTTGAAGACAATCGTCGACAAAGTTAACTACAAAAGATATAACTAAAACGATAATCGACACAACAATTTAACGAGCTTCAGCAGCCGTGTGCTTACGTCCTCGGGGGTAAACTCATTGTTCTATTATATCAAAACAATAAAGCTTTCTCTGGTTTACACTATAAGTCACTTCAATTTGTTAATGGATAGAGGTCAAATGGAATCTGGAGAATGTTCATCTAAGAATTCTCACTCCTAGCTATCCTTTCCCAAACTTTGCGACCCCCTCTACTGCTGATGAGAGGGGGTATTTATAGTACTCCCATGGGCATTGCTCTTTGCTACCCTTGGTTGCTTCAATCTTCTGTTGTTCCTTGGCTGGATCGTCCATCTTCGGTGACCGCCCTTATTATCCAATCCCAGCTCGTCGTACTAATATATGGAGGTGTTTTTACCTGCAAAAACAATGTACCATCTTTGGGTACTTTCGTAGTGCTCGGAGATCAAAGTCGAACAAGACGAGCCTAAACCAAGAAAATGGCCGATCACAGTGAGGATAGAGGTTGGTCTAGGGAGGGAAACATCGAAGAAACTTGAGATCAGGTTGAGGATGTGTTTTGGATGTAAGAGTTCAAGATCTCCGTCGTGAAGTCGACTGGAAATCTCCAAGGCTAGAAACGTGTTTCGATTCTCAGGTGTGTTTTCTCTGAGGCTCTGGTTGTTTCTGTTTTTGTGTTCTAGGTGTTCTGAACGTTCTGCCTTGGAAGATAGAGGAAGCCTCTATTTATAGTTTGAACTCACCCTGATCCCACGACAGAGAAGGTAGAAGTCGTGGAATAGTGGGGGAGTGGAGGACATGAGTTAGTTCCTGTAACTGCTTGAGTCGTGTAGAACATGCCCACTCGCGCCATCTTCTCGTAACTGCCCACTATCTCTATCAGTTTCTTTCAACTGCCGTAGACCGCCAGACCAATACCCCTAAAGTTATCCCCCCGAGTGATGTTTTGATGTCTCGAGCGAGTGATACGCGGATATTGCGTAGTGGAGTTGAGTAGAGTAGAGTCGTATGACTAATTGTCGCGACCAACATAGCGTAGTGTCTCCGGGATACAAGTATAGGAGTGGCCTTGGCTATTGGTCAAGGCCATAAGTGTTTGAGTGCGCTTTGGCGCTAGTTATGGTGGCGCCATGGCTCTTGGCGCCACGGCCTTGGCCTTTGACCAAGGCCAAACTGTTGTGGCGCCATGGACTATGGCGCCACGGCCTTGGCTTTTGGCCAAGGCCAGTTTTGGACGCGCTTTGGCGTTAATCGTGTTAAGGTGGCGCCACGGCTTATGGCGCCACGGCCTTGGCCTCTGGCCAAGGTCCACTTGTTGTGGCGCCATGGGTCATGGCGCCACGGCCTTGGCCTCTGGCCAAGGCCAGCCTGTTTGCGGCTAAATATACCTCGTTTAGGCCTTGGCCTTTGGCCAAGGCTAAGTAGGTTTGTGGCGGCCTACGCCATGGCCTTGGCCTCTTGGCCAAGGCTGATTTTTGTGAATCCATAGTGGCTCATAGTTTGTGGTGCCATGCTATGTGGCATTTATGGCTTTGGCATCTGGCCAAGGTCGACTTTGGGGCAACCTGTGGCTTAGTCGTGGTGTGAGTGCTTATGCTACAACACACTTAAAGTCATGGCGTGTTTATCCATAGTATGCTAGACCATCCTGAACTTGGGATTAGGTCTGCTTAAGCCTGCTTAGGCTGTTGTATGCCTCTCAAAGAGCTCCGGACCGGCCTGGAGCTTCAATATTCCTGAGGTTTGCATCAAGACTCGTATGTTGAGTCGTATTAAGAGGAAATCCATGAGGATACGTCTCTGTTAACTCTTCACCGTATACCATTAAGCGACCTGGTTCTGATATCGAGATGGGTGTCGACATGAAGCAGATCAATGGGTTTAATATGTTGGTGAGGTTATTAGTACTGCACTATGATATTACCCTCCCCGCCGGAGTTATAAGAGAGAGTTCATAGAGAGTTTGTCCAGCTCATGGAATGAGTTGCACTCTGAGCTATGAGATGAGCCTGAATAGGCGATTGCCTTTAATAAGGCGTGGTTTCGAGAGTGTTTTTGACAATTTTGTCCCTCTCTCATTTTTCACCATCTACAGAAAGTCCCCTGGTTAGTGTGGAACAGAAATGTTTCATACTAAGCATTCGGATGGTGATGGCAACCTCAATCATTTCGAAGTTTCCTATTCAACACTAACACAGGGTCTCATGGAATAGACTAAAAGTAAATTCATATGTAAGTACATACACGTTGTTAAACATGGATTTCTGGTTAACGGGGTGACAATGATCCCGAGGCTCGGGGCGTTCTAGGTGTAGCCTCTACAGGCCTCGTAGGCCTATCCTCTGGTCGATACTCGGCTCAATCTTGACTAAAGAGCTCTTAGGGTTTCTAACCCCATATGGATGCGAGATCACTCTTTCGTGTTGTCGCTGGTGTTATTCATTTTTTTTAGTTATTCGTGGCGCCATGGGTTTCATGGGCCACGACCTTTGTGGCGCCAGAAGCTCTTGCGGCACCGTGACTTTTCTAGAGAAGGGGACACTATGCTTAGTGAGGTCCCCAGCGTCATGTATGTGAATACATACATAGGCTAGGTCTTAGCCAGGAAAGTAAAAAGGAAGGGAGAGGTTTTACCCGTTTTAGCAGAGAACTTTTCATCCTTCTTGTCGTGATCAAGTCCTTGCTTCTCCTTGATCATCTCCACCAGGAGAATGGTTATGCAATTAGTTAGTTTCCTGAGCAGCACCTTCGGTGCAAGCTTGGGTGGTGTATTTTCCAGCAACACGCATCTATTGGTGTTCAGGGTTGAATCTGTAGCGTTGAGTGAGGTGGAGCGCCGATGATTTACGAGACAATGACCAATCCAGTGGTAATCGACAACAGTAGTTGGTAGAGAGATACGGGGGAGTCGATCGTATTCTTTTTTCTTGGTGTGGATCTGAGCGTCTTTTGTCTCGGTGTAGAGGATGTGTCATCTCATCTCGGTATCCCCTTTATAGAGACTCCCCCGAAAGCACAATGATCGCGCTAAGTCCCCAGTGTTGGTGTCGAAATAGGCGAACTACTTGATGAAGATGTTTACCTCGCAGTCTTTACTAAGTAGTGAAGTTCTAGGAGGACATTGGTGCTATGAGTTGTTTCTCCATGAGATGTGGCGCCATGAGGTGTGGCGCCATGGACTTGGTGGCGCCGTGGAGGTTGGCGCTGTGAGCTTTGCACCATAGTCCATTCGTCGTAAACTCCGGCAGTCCGCGTCTTGCGTGTCTCCTGATGTTTACGCCATATATCTTGACTCACTGGTTGTATCACCACGAATTTTTACACGTGGTAGTAGACATCCAGGGAAGTATTGTGTCCAAAAATCTCTTCGAGGCTCCTCGTAGATTTTCCGCAGTACTCGGCGTGGTCTTGCACATGATTCCTGATTGCGCGTCTCGCGTGTGCTGTAGTGTTTGTGTCGTATCTCCCAATCCCCTTTGTGGATTGGTACGAAATTTTAGTATGTGTTGGGAGACATACATAGAAAGATTGTGTCCGAAAATCTTTCCAAAATCCCTTGTGTATTTCTCAAACCGGTGGTTTCTTCGCGACGGAAGTTGCTGGCGCAGGAAATTCTGACAGCTCTTCTTTTGTCCAATGTTCACGCCATATTTCTCAAAACACATGGAGTTATTGTATGAAATTTTACCACAAAGTTGTAGACATTAAAACGGAGTTTGTGTATAAATTTTACCCAAGGACTCCTCACGAGCTCTCCGCAGCAACTGTTTTGGTTTCGTATGTAAGTTCTGTCCACTTGCTTCGGTGCGCTGTAATGTTGGCGCCATATCTCTTGATCCACGGATTAGATTTCCACAAAAAATTTACACATAACATAATATACCTGAAGGAAGACGTTGTCAAAAATTCACCTTTAGATCTCTTACTGATCTTCCGCGTTGCTCATTTTCGTGAAGGTTGTCGTACAACGAATTTGGTATGTAGTCGTGAGCACGTCTTTGTTTGTCTCCAGAGTAGGTTTGCTCCATGGAGACCCAAAATAAAATAATTTCCCCACAATATGGTTTACCGTACTGGGTTGGTAGCTCTAACACTGAGGTTGTAGGCAATGGTGTTGATTATAGTTCTTCTCTTGAGTCTACCTTCCTTCGAGAGATCTGTAGTGGGTAGTCCCATGTTGTATGGACATCTCTGGTCGAGTAGACTCTTCCCATGATGATGAAGCGCTTCGGGAGAGACAAGGGAGCATCTGTTGTACTTCATGTTTCCCTTTGGGTCGTGGCAGCCGGTATTGCTATCGGTACTTGGTGGAGTGAAGAGCGGCGGTGGCGAGGAGTCCCCAGTTATGTTTTCTGGTATCTTATCAGCGCCTCTTGTTGAGTTCGCCTTCCCTCGTGCAGACACATGTGTATTGGCCTTTCGAAGACGAGGAGGCAGAGCATTCTCTTTAGTTGTTGAGACTCATCGGGTCGGGGTAATCCGGTTGCTCCATCCTTATTCAGACGTCTAATAGCTCCAGTACTTCGTCGAAGATGATGAGTCTGGGAATCCTGTATAGGCTTCAGTCCTCGTACTCCTCGCGGGTGTTGTTGCAGATCTGCATCTTGTGGTTGGGTCACATTCTTGCTTGGGACCCTTTGAGTTGTATTATGTCGGTACCCTGTCGTCTGGTTGTCGACGGGTCTCCTGTTATCACGAGCTTCTTCAATCCTTACAACTTGGATCCTTTCCTGTCAAGACAGGGACGGCTGTGGTTGATCGTCTTGCGGCTTCAAAAGTTTGAAGTCTGAACTTCCTCCTCCTCTTGGTTCTCCAGGGGGTTTCTCTCGGTCGAGTAGCAGAGTTGGACTGTTGGACATGCTTGTGTTCAGGTTTGTCTTGAGAGTCCAAACCCTGGAGTTCCTGGCTGGTTGCAGTGGTGACTCTAGAAGTCCCATGTCTCGTCGTCATTCTATTAGTGATGATGGAGCTGTCCGTCCCTTCAGTGTTTGTTGGTAAGTCTTTTGTTGCCATGGGTATTACAAGTTTGATTTACCCCTTTCCAATAGTTGCAGCGCCGTGACTTGTGGCGACATCACTCGTGGTGTCCTAGATTGGGGCGTCGTGATTCGTGTTGTGATCCGCTTCGACCCATACTGTCACCTGAAGTTTTCAAAGCGAGCTTGAAGTCGTATGCTCTGGGTGTGTCACCTCTGTAGCTGGACTCTTCCTCTTATTCCCTTCGGTGATGGTACTCACGGAAGGCAAGTTGTTGTAGTACTGCTTGTTGATGAGGTTGATGTCGCCTTCGGCATTACAAGCCTCTTCGCTTCTTAGGGGTTTGGCCCTCTCCGGTAGCACTGGTGCAGGCGAGGCAAGTCATTTGCAGTTTCATGAAGGGCTCGGTAGACAAGGATCATTTCGCAGAGCTCCAATGCCGGGTAAGGTCGTCGTACTAAGTGCAGGCTCCGCCAGTGGGGGCTCCGGGAATTTTCTGAGCCTCAGTACTCGGTGGTGTCGATGCTCCCCTCTTGGAGAAAGGGGCCCTCTACACCCTGTGTGGGCACGTTTGTCAGTGCTGGTGAACTGGCGTTGTCTCCTCCTCTAGGTTCTGGAGTGGTCTCTTCAAATCGTCTTTTGCGGCATATCCGAGTTGTGGCTCTCTCCATGTTGAGGTTCTCCTTGAGTAGAGATCATCTCGTCATCCTAGACGGGGATCGCTGCGGTGTTCGTATTAGTAGCAGATCTGGGAGTTCCTTTGGCTTGTGAACTTGTTGACGGTTTCGTGGTTAGAGTTTCGAGATGAGCCGAGACTTCAACTTGGGTCTTGATCCGTTTTTCCAGAAGATCGTCTCGACACTTGACTAGTTCCTCCGAGGTTGGCGTCCTTGGCGCTTCCTCTTCCTTTAGGGTGGTAGCATATGTAACTGCGTTCTCCCCCGCCTTTTGTTTGAGGTTGAACAGTTCTGCATATTCTTTGAAGTCTGGGATGGTCTCTAAGACTTCGGGTGGTATGTCGTAGGGGATGAGTTCACCTTCTCCTCGGAGTTTGTCACGTACAATTCCAGACTCCGGAAAGGCTTTGATGGAGATTCTTATGGCTGTGCCGATGTCTACTGTCGGTTTTCCAGGGTTTTTCTCTCGAGTAGCTTTCCTCGTGGTGAGTCCCCAGTGACTCGATGAATGTGGGCTATCAAATAAGAAAGGGGCGGACGAAGTACCTTCTTGGTTGAGGGGGTCCTCATCGACTCCCCTAGGTTCTCTGCAGGCGCGACTACTGCATTCCTGCTCTTTTGTACAAAACGCTCCATGAACTCCAGAGGGAGCGTCTCCCGGTTGTTGTAGACCCATGGGCGTCCCAGCATCATATCGCTCTCGAGGACTCCCTTAACAATGTGAAACTCCGCTATGGTTAGGATCGTGACGATTTCGACTGGAAGGTCGATCCACCCGTAAGTGCGCACTTCGACCCCGTCAGGACCTTTGATGATGGCAGGGGCGTGGATGGCTCTTCTGCGAGGGATGTTAGCGGCTCTGAGGTTCTTGGCTGAGATGATGTTCACTGGGGATCCCGGGTCGATGAGTGTCTTCGAGAATTCAGTATGAGACAGGCGGGCGGTTGTGAGAAGTCCCCAGCCTTGTCCTTCTGTTGGCTGCTCCTGTTTGGACATTGTCAGCTCATTGTCTTCCTTGAAGGGTAGGCGTTTTCCCGACACTACCATGTTGAGTGTTGTGAACATGTCTTTCCGCTGTGGTTTCGAGAGATAGAGAGTCTCGCATAGTTGGCACATTATCTCCTCCACTCTCTTGTTCACCGGCTCCTCAGGGAAGGTGAATGCTCGAACGGATAGAAGATCTTGATATACTCTTTCGTTTCCTAGGTGCAATTCCCCGGACTCCTCCTTGGCTTGGAAGATCTGGATTTCTTCCTCCGCATCTCCGGTTGATGTGGTCCTCCTTGGTTCATGTTCTTGTTTGGGGGGCCCGGAGCTGAATTAGTGCATTTTGGATGCGTACCTTCCGTGGCAGGGCCTTTCCTCAGTACTTCGTGCGGGTACGGTGGTCGGTGTGGATAGGTAGCGCCACCTCTCTTTCTCGATTTCGCAGTAGCTTTTCCAATTCGTTTGTCGTGACGTAGCGGGATGGTTGTCCTTCTCTTTGGCGAGACTCTTCTGGAGCAGGAGGTGCTCCATCACCTTGGATGTGGATGACGGACGAGTAGGCACTGTAGCGGCTGCCTCAGGGGTTCCCTTGACTGGTGGATTCAACAACTTCGAGGTTAGAGTTTTGAGACAATCCAGGATCCCTAATTGCGTGTCGAACGTCTTGTATTGGTTTCCTGCGAGGACATCTTGACGTTTGGCCGACTCATCCATAGTTAACGCTCCCGACACTCTTTTTTCTTTCTCGGTGGTAGCGCCAACCTTAGTCTTGGAGGAAGGGTTCTTCTCAGAGGTTTGGGTTGGAGCGTTAGGAGTTATTGCGGTGATGGGTATAACCGAGATGATAGGCATTGAAGAGGAAGTATCTTGGGTAAAAGGTAGATTGGGTGTATTGCTGGATGCAGGTGGGTTGGTAGGTGGGTTGGTAGGTGCTGCGTTGGAGGCTACATCACCGTCAGTTGAAGAGTTGGGGTTTGCGGCGTCTGATCCCGACCTAAGTTCAACCATCTTTGAGCGAGTTTCCTTGGAACCGAGAGAATGATCTCCCACTGTGGTCGCCAACTGTTTTTACCTGCAAAAACAATGTACCGTCTCTGGGTACTTTCGTAGTGCTCGGAGATCAAAGTCGAACAAGACGAGCCTAAACCAAGAAAATGGCCGTTCACGTCTTGCTTCGGTCACAGAGAGGATAGAGGTTGGTCTAGGAAGGGAAACATCAAAGAAACTTGAGATCAGGTTGAAGATGTGTTTTGGGTGTAAGAGTTCAAGATCTCCGTCGTGAAGTCGACTGGAAATCTCCAAGGCTAGAAACGTGTTTCGATTCTCAGGTGTGTTTTCTCTGAGGCTCCGGTTGTTTCTGTTTTTGTGTTCTAGGTGTTCTGAACGTTCTACCTTGGAAGATAGAGGAAGCCTCTATTTATAGTTTGAACTCACCCTGATCCCACGACAGAGAATGTGGAAGTCGTGGAAGAGTGGGGGAGTGGAGGACATGAGTTAGTTTCTGTAACTGCCTGAGTCGTGTAGAACATTCCCACTCGCGTCATCTTCTCGTAACTGCCCACTATCTCTATCAGTTTCTTTCAACTGCCGTAGACCGCCAGACCAATACCCCTAAAGTTATCCCCCTGTGTGATGTTTTGATGTCTCGAGCGAGTGATACACGGATATTGCGTAGTGGAGTTGAGTAGAGTAGAGTCGTATGACTAATTGTCGCGACCAACGTGAGCGTAGTGTCTCCGGGACACAAGTATAGGAGTGGCCTTGGCTATTGGTCAAGGCCATAAGTGTTTGAGTGCGCTTTGGCGCTAGTTATGGTGGCGCCATGGCTCTTGGCGCCACGGCCTTGGCCTTTGACCAAGGCCAAACTGTTGTGGCGCCATGGACTATGGCGCCACGGCCTTGGCTTTTTGCCAAGGCCAGTTTTGGACGCGCTTTGGCGTTAATCGTGTTAAGGTGGCGCCAGGGCTTATGGCGCCACGTCCTTGGCCTCTGGCCAAGGCCAGCCTGTTTGCGGCTATATACCTCGTTTAGGCCTTGGCCTTTGGCCAAGGCTAAGTAGGTTTGTGGCGGCCTACGCCATGGCCTTGGCCTCTTGGCCAAGGCTGATTTTTGTGAATCCATAGTGGCTCATGGTTTGTGGTGCCATGCTATGTGGCATTTATGACTTTGGCATCTGGCCAAGGTCGACTTTGGGGTAACCTGTGCCTTAGTCGTGGTGTGAGTGCTTATGCTACAACATACTTGAAGTCATGGCGTGTTTATCCATGGTATGCTAGACCATCCTGAACTTGGCATTAGGTCTGCTTAAGCCTGCTTAGGTTGTTGTATGCCTCTCAGAGAGCTCCGGACCGGCCTGGAGCTTCAATATTCCTGAGGTTTGCATCAAGACTCGTATGTTGAGTCGTATTAAGAGGAAATCCATGAGGATACGTCTCTGTTAACTCTTCACCGTATACCATTAAGCGACCTGGTTCTGATATCGAGATGGGTGTCGACATGAAGCAGATCAATGGGTTTAATATGCTGGTGAGGTTATTAGTACTGCACTATGATATTACCCTCCCCACCGGAGTTATAAGAGAGAGCTCATAGAGAGTTTGTCCAGCTCATGGAATGGGTTGCACTCTGAGCTATGAGATGGGCCTGAATAGGCGATTGCCTTTAATAAGGCGTGGTTTCGAGAGTGTTTTTGACAATTTTGTCCCTCTCTCATTTTTCACCATCTACAGGAGGATCCTGGCTGTATTCATACGTTGTAGGCTCCTTATTGGTCGAGGGTTCTGCTCTCCGTAGCTGGATGGACCAATCCCCAATAGACAAACAACTTCTGTCCTGCTGTCAATAGCATTAAATGCGGTGTGACTACTCCTTAATGTGTCTTCTTTCTCCCAGTATCCTAGGTTGATCATCCTTTTATCTCCTTCCTTGGATTTCATCGTCTCGTGATGAGATGTTGCTTTTCTGGGATATGCTTTTATCCTTCGCGATTCTCGTTGCCTCCGTGCGTAACCTCCGGAGATGGTGCCACGTGTCCATCCGAAATTATGCATTAACAGCGGTTGCAGTAGACATATGACTGGTGATTTGTCATGGTTTGTAAGTATTGGTGAATACAAAGGTGGACCCGTTACCTTTGGAGATGGAAGTTGTTGCTATATCAGCAAAAGAGGTACATCAAACTGCCTAGGATTCCAGAAATTCACGATGTCGTCTACGTAAAAGGTATGACTGCAAACTTGCTCTCTGTTAGTCAAATTTGTGACAAAGGAAATAAGGTAGTCTTCGGTATTGATAAATGCGACATAGAAGACGAATCCGGGAACGTACTTTTTTCTGGATTTCGCAGTGCTAATAACTGTTACCTTCTTGATATTAAGTCAAATCTTTGTTGAAATTTGACAAAAACTGAATCAACACATTTATGGCATGAACGATTTGGTCACATTAACTATCATTTGTTAAACAAAATAATCAATAAAGAACTTGTGAGGGGAGTTCCTAAGATTAATGCCATTGAGGAAGGTGTATGTGGTGCTTGTCAAAAGGGTAAACAACGCAGAGTACCACATAGAACGTCAAGAGATATCGCAACTAAAGCTCCTCTAGATCTAATTCACATGGATCTTTTCGGACCAATGCAACATTCTACTGTTGCAGGAAAGAAATATGCTTTAGTTATGGTTGATAACTACACTAGATTCACCTGGGTTGCGTTCTTAAAACAAAAGAATGACACCCTTGAAGAGTTCAAGATTATCGTGAACAGGATCCAGACTGAACAAGGTCGCAGACTTAAAAAAATTAGAAGCGATCGTGGTACAGAATTCAAAGAAACAAAAGTATTTGAATTCTGTGATCAACTGGGTATTTCTCAACAATTTTCTCCACCACATACTCCTCAAGCCAATGGTGTTGCAGAAAGAAAAAACAGAAATATCCAAGAAATGGCTAGAGTAATGCTCCACAATAAGGATCTTCCTCAAAAATTCTGGGGGGAAGCTGTCTTTACAGCCTGTTATCTCATTAACAGAGTCTACTTAAGGTCTCGCACCCTAAACACCCCATATGAACTCTGGTATGGAAAGAAACCTAATCTTGGGTATCTTCGTGTGTTTGGTAGCAAGTGCTATATACTTAAAGACATGGAGCAAAAAGGAAAGTTTGATTCAAAAGCGATGAAGGCATATTCTTGGGATACGCCTCTGACAGCAGAGGATTTAGAGTATTCAACACTCGCACCCAAGTAATGATGGAATCATCAAATGTCGTAATTGATGATGTCACTGATTTTAGACAGAATAAATACATTGCTGCTGAATTACCACCATCAGAAATCGTTTCGAAACCTGAATCTAATCCTCAATATGTAAATGTAGTTCCTACAAAAACAGATTTTAATCCAGATGATGATGACTCTCAACAGGAACAAGACACTCAGGAAACTGAACCCGAAACTTCTGCTAAGAGTCTACCCAAGTGGGTTACCCGTGGTCACACTCCAAGTGATATTATTGGGTAAGAACCACACAGAATGACAAGAAGTCAAGCAAAGAATATATGCCACTATGCTTGCTACTTGTCAAATATTGAACCAAAAAACATTGATGAAGCTCTTAAAGATCCCTTCTGGATTAATGCTATGCATGAAGAGTAAGATGAATTCGTTATACAAGATGTTTGGTAACTTGTTGAACGGCCGAAGAATATCAATATAGTTGGTACTAAATGGATATTCAAGAACAAGTCAGATGAACATGGAAACATCGTCAGGAATAAAGCTAGACTTGTCGCTCAAGGATATTCACAGATTGAAGGAATCGACTTTGACGAGACCTTTGCACCTGTAGCAAGACTTGAGTCCATTCGATTACTCCTTGCTTGCTTTCTTAAAATTAAACTCTATCAGATGGACATCAAATCTGCCTTTCTGAATGGAAAATTGAAAGAAGAAGTATTTGTGGCACAACCAAAGGGGTTTGAAGACACCGAGTTTCCGAACCATGTATACAAGCTTAACAAAGCACTATATGGTCTGAAACAAGCACCAAGAGCCTGGTTTGAAAAATTAACCCCATCCCTTGTTGCTGAAGGGTTTTCAAGAGGAGGAGTCGATAAGACACTCTTCATCCAAAAGATTAACAAACATCTCATCATTGCACAGATTTACGTTGATGACATTATCTTTGGATCCACCTCAAAAGGTTTAGCTAAAGACTTTGAAAATTCTATGTGTAAAGAATTTCAAACTAGCAAAGTTGGTGAGCTATGTTTTTTCTTAGGTCTACAAATCCAACAACATGATGGAGGAATTAATATTTCACAAGGGAAATATGCGAAAGATTTAGTAGCCAAATTTGTCCTGATACAGGCCTCTGAAAAGAAAACACCCATGCCAACTACGGGTAAATTGAAACTAGATCCCTATGGGGTCAAAGTTGATCAAAAGCTGTATAGATCTATGATCGGTAGTTTACTTTATCTTACAGCAACCCGTCCAGGCATTGCATACAGTGTTGGATGTTGTGCAAGATATCAAGCGGATCCTAAAGAATCTCACATGAACTCAGTAAAAAGAATACTCCGCTATGTGAAACACACAAAGGAATTTGGACTTTCATATTCCTTTGATACTAATGCAAGTCTTACCGCTTATTCAGATGCATATTGGGCAGGATGTGGAGACGATAGAAAAAGCACTTCAGGAGGATCCTTTTACGTGGGAAATAATCTTGTAGCTTGGCACAACAAGAAACAAAACTCACAGTCTATTTCAACATGTGAAGCAGAATACATCGCTGCAGGTTCGTGTTGTACTCAACTTTTATGGATGAAACAAATGCTTAATGATTATGGAATTATCAATGATAACACCATAGATATCTATTGTGATAATACTAGTGCTATACACATTTCCGAAATCTAAACTCTAGTAGGCTAAATCAAGAATTGAGTTTTGACACCTAAAACTGACAACTAGCTTGACATACCAACGCTAGTGGGTTTGACCGGACAATGCCCTAACATCATTCAATGCACCATAAAGAAAAGTAACAAGAGACATACCTGTTCTGGCATTCATTTTAACAACATAATGGAACATGTTTAGTTTAACTTCTAAAATTTTCAAATCAATACCATCTTTCCACAAAAGACACACACCTCCAGATAGACCATTCAGATCATAAAAACAGACATCGAGGAAGTTGATTGGAGCAATATATTGTTGCATTTTCCTAGTAGTGTTTCTAGTTTTCATTAAAAACACAATACCAGGATTATGTGATCTTAAATTAAAAGGTATCTAAAATGATTTATAGTATGTTTATTCCTAAAACCACAGACATTCTAACTTAAAATTTTCATGGTTAACAGACTATTATAACCTAAACGGTTTGCAAAGCAGTTGAACCTAATATATGGATTAAAATTTCTAAATGCAGATGAAGTACAATTTATTGTATCAATATCTAAGTATGAAAACCAGAATGCAGAAACAACAAACTTAGGAAAAGATGAAAAAGATGGGAAAAAAATGCAATGAGTTTGTTAGGGCATTGTCCGGTCAAACCCACTAACGTTGGTATGTTAAGATAGTTGTTAGTTTTAGGTGTCAAAACACAATTCTTGGTTTATCCTATTAGAGTTTAGATTTCAGAATTGGGATATATACAAGGTAGTAGAGACCTTGAAGATGAAGACTGCAATTACAAAGAAGACATCAAATATTCTTCATCGACAAAAGGTTACTAGGAGTTGTGACATTTATGGAATTTTTTCTATTCTACTTATTATATCTTTCAAAATAGTCGACTACTTAAGTAGAGATACTAACAGTGATTGAGATTATACTCTTGTCTACATAACCATGAGTTATGTTGGTATGTGTTCCCACCATACTAAGTTACAAGATACATGGGATAGATCCAATACATTTTCCAGTGCAATTGTTTGCTTGCAAATCACATGTAAGAAATTGGGTGAATCTAAAGGAGTACTCTAGAGAAGAGTCCATGGATTATAGCTGAGGACGTCCACACGTCTAAGTACAGGAAAAACTGGTCCAAACCCATGTACTTCAAGCGGATCCAGTTTAAACCGTAAATCTAAAACACGACGGTTCACGAACCGGTTCGGGAACAATGACTCCGGATTTTCCTCTTGAGTTCCAAAACGTTGATCTGTACGCGTACATATACGTACAGTAGATTCAATGTATTTGGCCCAGATTTCATATTCAGACAGTTCGTGAACCGTCTGGTGAATATTTTGCGGGATTTTCAACGCGGGTTTTAACATATAACTCCTTATCTCTTAGTTGGACTTGTGCTTATCAGAATATCTTTTGAAGTTTATCTAACGAATCTCAATGAGTCAATAAGATAAAGGTGTTCTCATGGTCATTGGATTTCTATCTTGAAGTGGCTAAGAGCTAATAAACCACTTGGCAGATAAATGTTAAAAGAATTCCAATTGAGATTAACCTAGGGTTTCTTTGTGTGCAAACCAAGTAACGAGCACGTTTATATTGGTACTTGCTAACTTGTAGCACAAGGAATTTATTGATTTTCTCAAAGCAACCTATCTTATTGAGAGTTATAAATAGAGGGTTAAAGAACGAAAACCAAAAGCATCAAGCATACGTGAAGTTTCTTTATGGAATTGATTGTAAACTCTTTGCACTTCGGTGTAAGCTTGTTGTGGTAGTCATCCTCTATTAGGTAGAAGTTCCTCTGTGGGATTTACCTGACGACTATAAAGACTTCTCTCGAGAGTTGGGAAGCACAGGTAGGCGATAACGTACCTTTCTGGTTGTTATCTGATTAACCTGTAAACTTGGTAACCTAATTACGTTTTTGTCTATTCTACGGTCCTTCTCTTCTACAATAAGGCCATTCAAGAACTGATACGTTACATACAAGGTTAGGGAAGCAACGTACGGCTCGGTGTTATAATACCTAGTTAGCTCCAGTTGTGTAATTTTCTTAAGTGATTCTTTTCACAGCTGAGGGAGAGACAAGTTGGGCATAATTTACTCGGTTTACTTGTCATCCCCCGCTTATAAGTAGATTTCTGTATGACCTGGAGTAATCCGAAGGAAGTCGCTTTAGGTATGTTAAACTGAAGAGGACAGTTCGAAACATACAATTGATAATTGAGGTTGCAAAGCCGTAATTATTGACATAAGCGACGTAGCTAGGGGAATCAAGTGCATGACGATCTGTGGGGGGATCTAGAGACGTAAGGAGTGCAACAATAGCCAATTCGCTTGGAGGGATGGAGTTGGTCTCTGCTACATCCCAAACCGAAGTCTTATAGTAGGCTAGTGTTTGTAGACAGTTAGTATTGTGCGGTGTTCAATCTGGACGAGGTCCCGAGGTTTTTCTACAAGTTGTAGTTTCCTCGTTAAAAAAATTTCTGGTGTCTTGTGTTCTTTACTTTCCGCATTATATCTCTGATTATATAATTAAAGCAAACACAAGAAGTATGTTATTGTAACCTTTGTTGGTCCATAATCCATCCGGGGGTTTTACCAAGACTTGTCTTGTGTTTGGACTGATCACTTGTGATCCTACTACGGTTAACAGATTTGGATATTGATTTTTTAGATCGTCCATATCTTACCATAAGACTCACGAGCCCAAACAAAAAAGTTGGTTGTATTTCGGTACCCCTGCTTTTTCAATTGGTATCAGAGCCGGTAAACACATTAAAAAGCGTAACTGTCTGTGTTTATCGAGGCTTGTGAATTATGGAACAAAGCATAAGAGCTTGTAACATACCACCAAAGTTTGATGGCACCAATTACATATGGTCGAAAACTCCAATGAGATCGTTTTTGCAAGCCCGAGATTTCAAAACTTGGGTTTATGTCGACAAAGGATACCCACCACCAACTATCCAAGTTGAGGGGTGAGTTTGTCCCCAAAGACATAGCGGATTATGATGAGGTGGAAACTCTTGCCGCTAAGCAAAACTATGATGGGATTAACGTTATCATACATGCAGTAACACCTAATCTTTTCCATCACGTGGCCACATGTGAAACCTCGCAAGAGGCTTGGATTAGATTAACGACCTTATTCGAAGGGAATTCAGCATAAAAAAAAACAAACAAGACTTCAAAACCTAATGTCTGACTGGGAAAACCTTTGAATGCTTGAGGTTGCCACCTTTGAAGAATTTAATCACAGATTATTTGAGATAGTGAATGCCTGTCACACATTAGGAAAGGCTATTCCGGAAAGGAACATTGTGTGTAAAATTTTGAGGTCACTACCCTCAAGATACGAGTCAAAGAAACATGTCATCCAAGAAGTACACAGTTTAATATTGTTAGGGCATTGTCCGGTCAAAACCACTAGCGTTGGTATGTCAAGATAGTTGTCAGTTTTACTAGAGTTTAGATTTCAGAATTGGGAAATAGACAAAGTAGTAGAGACCTTGAAGACGAATATTGTGAAGACAAAGAAGACATCAATTATTCTTCATCGACAAAAGGTTAGTAGGAGTTATGACTATTATGGAAATTCTTTTATTCTACTTATTGTCTTTCGAAATAGTCGTGTTCTTGTCTACATGACCATGTGTTATGTTGGTATTTTTTCCCACGAATACTAAGTTTACAAGAATGCATGAGATAGATTCGATACCATTTGTCCATTGCAATGGTTTGCTTGCAAATCACTTGTTGGATATGGGTGAATCTAAAGGAGTACTCTTGAGCAAGAGTTCAGTGGATTATAGCTGAGGGCGTCTAACATGTCTAAGTACTGGCCCAACCCAGAACTTCCAGCGGATCCAGTTAAACCCTAATTCTGAATTAAGGCGGTTCACGAACCGGTTCGTGAACAGTGACTTGGGATTTTCTCCTGAGTTCCAATGCATCAATTTGTACACGTACATGTACGTGAACCACAGATTCGGTGTATCTGGCCGGAATTCAGAAGGACGGTTTGCGAACCGTCCAAGGTGAATATTCTCTGGAATTTTCACACGGGTTAAACTCTGACTCCTTTATCTCTTAGTTGGACTTGTTTATCACGAAAATATGTTATGTGGTCCATCTAACGAATTTCAATGAGTCAATAAGATAAAGATTATCTCCGGTCTGTTGGATTTCTATCTTGAAGTGTTTTTTAGCTAACAAAACACTTGGCAGATAAATGTTTAATGAATTCCAATTGAGATAAATCTCTGTTTACTTGGTTTGCAAGATAGGGTTTCCTAAACTTGTGGGACACGTAACTAGTTTCTTTATTCCTAAGAAACCTATCTTATTGAGTGTTATAAATAGAGGGTTAAGGGACGAAAAACCGCAAGCATCAAGCATACGTGAGATTTCTCTGTGGAATTGATCGTAAACTCTTTTCACTTCGGTGAATGCTTGTTGTGGTATAGTCATACTCTATTAGGTAGCAGTTCTTTTGTGAGAATTACCTAACGACTATAAAGACTTCTCTTGAGAGTTGGGAAGCACAGGTAGGAGATTGAGACCTTAGTGGTTGAAATCGGAGTAACTTGTAACCTTGGTAACGTGATCACGTTCTTGTCTATTCTACGGTCCTTTTCTTCTGATATAAGGCCATTCAAGAACTGATACATTACACACAGGGTTGAAAGGAAGCAACACACGGCTGCACTCGGTATTGTAAGACCTAGTTAGCTCCAGTTGTATAAGTTTCTTAAGTGATTCTTCGTTTACAACTGAGGTAGAGACAAGTTGGGTATAGTTTACTCGGTTTACTTGTCAACCCCCGGTTGTAAGTAGATTTCCGTATGACCTGGAGAAATCCGAAGGAAGTCACTTTGTGTATGTCAAACTGATAGAGGACAATTCAAACATACAATTGATAATTGAGGTTGCAAAGCCGGAATTATTGACACAAGTCTTTAACAGCGGTTAAAGCAACTCCTAGGCATGTAAAGGACGTCAGCTATGGGAATCAAGTGCGTGACGATCTGTGGGGGATCTAGAGACGTAAGGAGTGCGACAGTAGCCAGTTCACTTGGAGGGTTGTAATTGGTCTCTGCTACATCCCAGACCGAAGTCTTATAGTAGGCTAGTGTTTGTAGACAGTTTGTACTGTGCGGTGTTCTATCTGGACGAGGTCCCGAGGTTTTTCTACAAGTTGTAGTTTCCTCGTTAAAAATATCTCTGGTGTCTTGTGTGCTTTACTTTCCGCATTATATTATATGATTATATAATTAAAGCAAATACGAAGTACGTTATTAATAACCTGATCGTTGTCTCCAATCCATCCATTGAATTTACCAAGACCCTGTCTTGTGTCGGACTGATCCCTTGAGATCCAAACTCAGGTTATACAGATTTGGATATTGATTTTTGAGATCATCCAGATCTGACCATAAGACTCACGAGCCCAAATGAAAAGTTGGCCGTATTTTGGTACCCTTACTTTTTCAATTGGTATCAGAGCCGGTGAACACATAAAAGACGTAACTATCTGTGTTTATCGCGGCTTGTGAGTTATAGATCCTAGTACTAACTCTACACCAGAGGACACCACTCCAACACACTCATACACAACTGGTTCAACACCATCTTGTGGAGAACAACCAATTGAGGTTGTCAGTTTGAGTAATAATCCTTACTCTTTCATTCTGTCAGATGACTCTGATTGAAAGAGATGCAGCTAAGGAAAGTAGTGGACTCATTAAGTTCATGAAATTTCAGGCCACTGAAATCTCACGACTAAAGGCCAAGGTAAATTCCCTCTTGGATAAAGTCAATGAACAAGAATCCTTGGTTATGTCCCTAACCAATGAGATCTCACTACTAAAGAGGAAAAGTCATACATCCGAATCCACACTGAAAAGTGATAATCCTCAAAACCCCACCAGTTCAGAGACTAAAAAGCCTGAACTCATGATTGCTCATGAAAAAATTGAAGAGTTATCGGGAGAAATCGGCTCAAATCAATCTCTGAAAAACCCAAAGAAAATCAGTCAGAAAAGACAAGAACTCGTCGTGATAAAACTGTTGGAAAGAAGGTGACGTCTTCCCACACCTCTGATAAGGTGACTAATTCCACTCATCACTCTGATGATAACAGTAACCACAAAGGAGTTTTAATGAAGGTAAACATGAGAAATCATGTAGTTTCTGTAAAAAGAAAGGACACCTTCAGACTGAATGCAATAGCCAAAGGAGGACAAAACGAGTTGCTCAACTCCAGCACACATTGAATCTGGTACTAAAAAATGTGTCTGAACTCTCTAAGTCTTATCCAGGCACAAGGTATAAGACAAATAAGAGAAGATCCTCACATATGACAGAAAATCATAGTAGAGTTATTCCATACTCTAGAAAAGAACCTCAGGACATGTGGAACAGGATGCCTGTCTCAACCATGACCGCTAAGAGGTGGATTCCTAAGAGAGAAAACTCTGAGAGCAATCAACCCCAAGTCTCCAATGATATAATAAGCCTGAATAATCTGAATAAGATGTTATCAGGATATACTATGCTCAATAAAGACCTTGTAAAACAGGTTCATGGAGCTAGGAAATCATCTGGAAGTTCATCAAATATAGAACCATATCTTAATAATAATAACTTATATGACAACTTTGGAGGAAGAAAATCGAGGAGGTCTAAACGAAGGTTTAGATCAGGTGAGTATCCCGATACTCACCCCAACACTCTAACTTGAGTGTTGAAAACAATTTCCTTGCCTTAGTACTGAAAGGTGAGGAAATATGAGGTCAGGGATAAAAGAAACCCTGATGATGATCAGTAGCACTCAGAATAGGCACATTAGTGATCAAAGATGGTTAAGTCAAGAAACCATGTTGAGAAACGTATAAAAACACTAAGGGATGACAGGTTCGAAAACCTTATCCATACTGTTCACGAACAGTCAGAGGTGTTTTTCTGTACAAAAACTCAATTACGCGGAAAATAGAGTTTATCTGCGAAAAAGAGTCGCTCAAATCTCAAAATATATCACGTTATTGTTTTCTAAAAACACAAACACAAACCCTAAGGGACTCAGGGTGTGCAAAATTGTGTGAGATATTTGAGTCAATCCCTTGTTGGTATTCTTATACCACAATACTTGAGGAATAATTATTCAAGTATTTTCTCTGCTATTCTACCTCAATAATAAAGAAGTATAGCTGTGCCAAAGGCTCTGAAGAGATAGAAAGGGAAGAAGAGACTCTGAAGAAAGAGAAAGAATGTTTTGATTTTCATGAATATCAGCCTGGGGTTTACTCCTTTGATGCTTATAAATATGAAAATCTGGATCAAGATGTACAGATATCAGCTGACATTGTCTTTCGATTCTTCATAGATTATGAAGCCATGAAAACCAACACAATGCTACTACAAGAAAGAATGTGTTGCTCATGTCCCAGTTGGAAGCAGTGAAGAATGTGTTTGCTCTCTGTGGATACCTATAATTTGGCTAGGTCTTAAGAGCCTACTAAGACTCCAAAGCCCATGAAAAGAGCCCATAGAGAAGTCAAAATGAGCCAGTCAAGGCAGTAAGACTATAAGTCAAGATAAGCTTTAGAATAAAGGAATGGCATTTTTGTAAATAAAGAGTTTGTGGGACACATGTCAGGATAATAGGAGAGAGAGATCTCTATGATTAAATATCAAGGGAAAGTGTTTGAAAAGGGGATCTCACAATTTTGGTTTCTCTTCTCTCTCTTTCTCTCTCATGGCAAGGGGGCTGCTGTGGTTAGGAGGAGGCCTAGAACCTATGGTATTAACATTTGGCGACCACAGTGGGAGCCTACTCTCTAGCCCAGCAGCTCTCTCGGGGGTATTCTAACTTATTTCCCTCGTTTATACCCTATCGCGCCTGTTACTTCATCCTCGTCCACTAATTCCCATCCGCACCTATCTGATTTCTCACCGTCCGCTTTCTTCAAAATCTCATTTAAGCTCACCCGTATCTATCTCACTTATCCGCGCCTATTATCATCAAAGAAAATATGTATCGCCGGAATCCCAGTCGATCCCACCCGCGCCATCAGTTCTCCGCGTCTACAATCATCAAGAGAATACACGCGTTCATCACTTCTCAACTGCAGCGACGTCTCACATATCACGATCACGCTAGATCTGCTTCATGATTCGTCTCCCAACCATACCGACAACATCTCTCCCTCCTTCTCTGATTATGCCGAGATACACCAGCACCACCCTTTCCAAGCCCAGATAGATGAAAGATAAAGAAGAAGCATAATGGGGCTTAAAGGATTACCAACAGAATGCAGCTCCACCTAACAAAAACCGCGCACATAACGTGTTTGAACAAATGCATGAAATTGTTTAAAGATAAAGATAGATGATATGTCATGAGCTCGCCTGGAGAGCACCTCGGTATGACCCGTCAAAGTTTCAGTCTATTGAGTCCTATTGCAGAAAGCTCGTCAAGATACCCCTTTGGTGAACAACAGATTTGCGATTTTGATCTCGCACTGCTAGATCATTTTTGATCTAGCAGCGCGAGAGCCGTTGGATGGCCAATCCAACGGCCGTGATGGAGTCACTCGGCGGGTAATCCAACTCGGCGGTAAATGAACGTGGTTCAACTCGGCGGGTATCGCGTTCACGGCCGTTGGATTGGCCATCCAACGGCCCGCACGCTGCTAGATCAAAAATGATCTAGCAGCGCGAGATCAAAATAATTTCCCAGATTTGAGAGGGAGTATCCTCACCTTTCTATCTCTAACCTTTGTGCCTAACTGTTTAAGTTTTAAGACTGAAATCCTTTGATCTATTCTCCAAATTTTTATTTTGGGATTTCTTTATTCAGTATTAGGATGCTTCGTGATGCCGAGTTTTGACGTCGAGTATTAATTTACTAAATAATTTTTGATACCGCAGGGTTTTCCCTCCCTCATACGGCCTCTGCCCATGGCGGAAAATGCAAGTGAAGCGCGTCAAACATACATCCCTCTCGAGCTCGAAAGTACTATCTACTCAAACTCTCATACTACCTCCGCGTGTGCACCAACCGCCGCCAACATCAAACTCCGCTGCCGCTTTTATCATTTCCATCTCGGACTACTTCAAACTCCGCCAACACCATCAAGCAAAGAATAGTACACTAAGATCTATCACAATAACAAAAAGCAAAGAAGTACTACAGATGGAAGCTCTTTGAAAGAGGAAAGAAATGGCAAAAATACTCTCCCACTTTCTCACACAACCCAGAAAATTAATCCCCATTCCATTCACTACCTCCCCCATCTCTCTCTACCACGAGCCAAAAAAAAAAAATATATATATATATATATATCATACAGTATACACCTCTCGTGTCACTTCCCAGACCCATTTATGCATATTTTAAAATGGGGGTATTGTGACACGCAAACTCCCTCTCCAAGTGTCCCATGCCTCCAACCTTTATATCAAATGCCACCCCCGTGTCCACACCAACCGCCACCAATACCAAAACTTGACGCGACTTTATCATCACTTGTGACTACACCAATACCGCTTATGCTTGTCACCCGCTCTCGCCTCAGCTATGTAGGCGCGCCTCCATTTAGCAAAGTCTACACCAGTAACTCCTCTCCGCCTCCAACAACAAAGATAAAAGCTAAAACGAGGAGAAAATGTGCTGCCACCTATCCTAGCACGCCCCGCAGCTAATTTGCGCCCTCACTTGCCCACCACCAACATCGGCAGGCTTCTAGTTTCTATTTCATTTTCCTTTCCCCCCAATATCCGCGCCTATCAACAAGTCGGCGTTTCCCCACCAGATTCCCTACATTTGAGTCAAAGAAAATGCCATCGCCGACTCACTTTCAAAAGCATCAACGCGGATAACTGTCTTGGACTTGGATGGACCATCTCGCCTCACTTGCTCGCGGAACGAGACTTGGACAGCGCCAATTTACTCGGAGGTGCCACTCGAACTTACACCCAAGCGATACATATTGATCTACTACGCATGGCTTATCCTAGTCAAAACGAGGGGCCAATTAGGTGCTTATCCAGACAAAAGGAGCTGACGAGACAGCCCGCTTCCATCTTCGGCATAATTGCAGCTGACAATAAAACAACACTACTTGTTCAATATGCACCACGCTAGACGAGGAAACCCCACATACGCTGCTCCAAGCGGCGTACATTGGTAATATTAATCCACTCTTCTCTGTTATTAAGTAATATTTTAACACTTGAATCACATATGTTTTCTTAATGATCGTGACCTTTCAAGTATACACACAACACGTCTTCACGGACCCACTCAAGCATATCTCACGCACTTAAAACAACGTTATCTACAGTTCCATTTCATTTATAATATTAAGTTGTTAGCATATAGTGGCTCGAGAGCCTGTGTCCAATTTTGTTCATCTCATTAAGGGCGAGAAAAGACCAACACTAATATGTATGAATGACACCTAAATACGAGTATCTCATCTACAATCCACCATGATAGCTAGCTTGTGTGTGTAATGTCCATTTTAATGCTCGGTGCTAATATCTACTACTTAGTCGCGCTGCTAAGACATATGTATATCACCATCTTTTTTAGGCGCGTTTTGGTTAAATAATCATTTAGGCGCTCATTCTTGTCCATTTCTTGCTTAGTGAAAGGCATCTTAGCAGTATGATAAGTACTCTTATGTATAGTTCGTCATTTATATATGGAGATGAGAATTTATGTGTATGTAACCAATGGGTCTTATTGTCTCTCGTCGGTACATTTTATTCAAACACGTTTCAAGTATACTCGCCTCAAGCACAATTATCTCATTTTGTAACTCATCATGATAGCTAGTCTTATTTAATCTACTTTGAAATTATGTATGCAAAGGAGCGCCATGAAAACGCTACCTCAGGAGCGCACTGAACACGCTTCCTTTTATAACAAAATCGATTTAACACAAGGGCACTGATCACCCTGGTCGATTGGGCACCGAAAACCCATACGGAGCGCACTGAACACGCTGCCTCAGGAGCGCACTGAACACGCTCCCTTTTACTGGAACACGCTCGGTGGAACGCCTGATACGCGGCCACTCTAAGACAGGCGTTATACCAACTGTTTAATCTATACATCATCAAAACACGCTCGGGGCGTTACACCAACTATCGGAACATGCTCGGAGGGTCGCCTAACACGCGCCCTACCAGCAAAACAAAATTTTAAATAGCCTCAGAGCCGCATATCAAGATCATGCAAAGATTATGCAACACATTATTGGAATACGCTTGGGGCGATTATACCAACTGATTAATCTACGATTATCTATCAAACTATAGGAACATACTCGGAGGGCCGCCTAACACGCGCCCAACCAGCAAAACAAAATTTTATACAAAAATGCCTCGACGTGTCTCATTTATGCAAAAACCAAATCAATTTTATCATAGGCCTACGCGCCTTTTAAATAGCCCCAGAGCCGCATATCAGGGAAGATTATGCATCACATTATTGGAATACGCTCGGGGCGTTATACCAACTGATTAGTCTACACTATTTATCAAACTATCGGAACATGCTCGGAGGGTCGCCTAACACGCGCCCTACCAGTAAAAGAAATTTTTTATACAAAAATGCCTCGACACGTCTCATTTATGCAAAACCAAATCAATTTTATCATAGGCCTACGTGCCTTTTATATAGCCTCGAAGCAGCATATCAGGGAACTTCTCTCATCCTTTGATATTATAGTCAATTGCTACATTTTAACCGAGAGTATCACTTTGGGCGCGCATACTCATTTTCTTACTGAACACTTCACTTTTGCCGCCTGATACTCACATGAGTTCACTATTACACTATCAATCTGCGCCCTACCAATAAAAGATTTTTGAAAAAATGTTTAAAGATGATCTCGGTTGTACTCAAAGGATTCCTACTCTACAATTAGTGCATCAGTGCCTGCCAAAAATATAGTCCATCACTCGGAAAATCTTGCCCAAACACATCGGGGACTTTCCAAAGATCACTCGGAGAGATGTCCACCATGTTCCACCAAGGGCGCTCAAATACACAAACAGAATGGTAGCGTACCATACGTCGTTGCACTCGGGGACTATACTATGAAAGAAAATATTCTCGCTACACATGAAAAACCGCCTATCAAAGAATCCACCTCATAAGCGGAACAGGGACTCGAACACACCATTTCGGATTGTCAAACGCGAGGTATTCATTTGTCACCTCTCTTTATTTTGTACGAAATACTTCTTCTGCCTTCTATTCATATTCGAACTCGTGATAAGTGCTCATACTCACACGACACCCTCCTGCTTCAAGTAGTTATCAACTAGTATGATTGTTGAAGAGACGACGCCTCCTCAACAATCAGGGGACTAATGGGTTGATAACCCTAATACATCGCCGGTTTCCCTCAAAGGTTAACTTATTTACACCCTGATCCCAACAAAGAATGCCTAAACAACAACATAGATAATAAGTCGAACCCAAAACCGCCAGTTACCTCTTTGGCGCGTCTAAGCTATATAAACACAAAATGAATACTTGATGACTAATCCCCGTGCACAATAGCAGATTCCGCCAATTACCTCTTTAGCGCGTCTGGGCTATATAAACACGAAATGAATACTTGGGGACTAATCCCCGTGCACAATAGCAGATTACCATAAAAACACAAATTTTCACTTGTGCGCCCCTCCAACTAACGCAGGGCATAGTATCAAGCGGTCACATAAAGATATATCGTAATTGATTAAAACAATCAATCCTCGCATCAGACCATCTCGTAAGAACAAAATTGAATCAAGAGTCATCAATCACTACCCCTTGTCATATGCTGAGTTCTAGCAGAATGCTGAGCTCGCTCATTTGGTCGCAAAGGCCTCTAGCGCACCATTGAAACGCGGCGAGAATTGCGCCTCGTAGGATAAACTCTATACGAGTTGAGCTCCAAATTGTCAACTACCTCACTAACACGCCATAATCATAAGCTTCTAAAGCCATGCACGCGCTATTTTCGCATCTGTTCATATTTAGAAAATAAAATAAATCATCAGTCGCTACGACTTATCATATTCCAAGTTTGAACCAAAAAACCAAGCTCGCTTATATTCTCGCAAGAGCTTTGAGCGCACCATCCAAACGCGCTATTATACATGCGTCTCTCTTCCAACTGTCTCAGACAAACCTCCACCTACTGCCGCCTACACCCAAATCCACCGCCGATCCCTCTTCTTCGTGTTATTTTTTCAAAATCAATGGTATTCTCTCCAGCCGTTATGAATCCAATACGCGCTTGAATGATTTTTACGTTTACTCGTCGAGCCATTACCCGCGCACACCTCTTCTCTTCTCAACTGTTCCCTCTCGTCCATACTCACATCGCGACGCCCTCGCTCTAATAATTTTATTCAATTTTGATGCCAAAAAACCGCACTTGCCGCGATAGAGTCAGCAGAGTAAGGAGAAACCACCAACGCGCACCAAAGGTATCCCTGAGTGACTGCTGACCAGGCAAGAATGCCTGCCCAAGCAGTCAGGGGACTAATGTGGATACCTATAATTTGGCTAGGTCTTAAGAGCCTACTAAGACTCCAAAGCCCATGAAAAGAGCCCATAGAGAAGTCAAAATGAGCCAGTCAAGGCAGTAAGACTATAAGTCAAGATAAGCTTTAGAATAAAGGAATGGCATTTTTGTAAATAAAGAGTTTATGGGACACATGTCAGGATAATAGGAGAGAGAGATCTCTATAAATATCAAGGGAAAGTGTTTGAAAAGGGGATCTCACAATTTTGGTTTCTCTTCTCTCTCTTTCTCTCTCATGGCAAGGGGGCTGCTGTGGTTAGGAGGAGCCCTAGAACCTATGGTATTAACACTCTCATGAAAATACAGATCAACAAACTTGCTGACAACAAGTTTTGTGAAGTCTGTAATGCCAAGGATAATGGTCAGCCTTCCAAGTAGCAATTCTACATAAAGTTGCAACCTACAACTTTGTCTTTTCTCTTTCTTAGTAGAATAGAATAGTTGATTCCTTATGAGAACTTGTTCTTACTTTTTTGCCTAAGGAATATAAACTATATCTAGAAGTAGTTTGCCTTTTCATGCTTTTTAGAGTTTTTCAACATATACTATTTTATTTCATTAATAAAAGTTCTTTTTAGATAATTATTAATGATGTTTGCAATACTTGATTTGTCTACCTCAATCTTATTGCAACACATAGCTCTTTCCATTACCTCGGTAGTGATGCATAGTTATGTCTATTACAAAAGTTAAGCTTTTTCTCATGATCAAGAAACTTTTGATTGTATGATTTTTAGGGTTTTCAAAAACTCGGAATCATATATTCTTTTCCAAAAATCTGGCCAAGGGAAAGAGATTATAAACAAAGTTATACTGGATAACATTAAATTGTTTTGTCCATGTTAGGCTTTGTAAGTTGTTATTTATTGAATAACACCACATGGGGGAGAGTTCTTAACTGAGCTTGCGCTTAATAACAAATCTTTTTGGGGAGCGTGGATGTGGAATATTAGAAGAAAAGCGTGTCTATATTTCTCCATGAATCAACTTAGAGATCATCGTCCTGATTTCCTAGTTATGTCATCTTAAACTTGGTATGCGAGTACTTAGCTTAACCTATTCCATAGGTTTATGAAACCCTAGTCTCAAACTACTTTGTCATATTTTTGTGACAAATAGGGGGAGAATACATATGGTTCTTGTTCTTGTGGCTCATAACCATAGGGGGAGAACATCATGTGCTTACTTGCTGTACTTTTTCAAAGTATCAAGTAAGGGGGAGTGATTAAAGTTAAGAAGAAGCTTCGCATCAGGTATGAGTAGAATCACTTTAAAAGTTTCGATACATCAGATTCTTACTCTTTGCACAAACAACATGTGGGATTAACATATTAACCCATGCAAGCTTGAGCGTACCGTTGTGGTTGTTGGAGCTGGATATGTTGTAGGTGATGTCTACGGATTTTTCAACAAGAGTTAAAAAGAACACATCAAGACTCAAGGGAGAAGTTGAATAATTCAAGAAATCAAGATACATCTGGTTAGTACTTAATTGTATATCTTTTGAATCCATATGTAAATTGGTTTTGTTACTAAAATTGACAAAGGGGGAGATTGTTAGGGCATTGTCCGGTCAAACCCACTAGCGTTGGTATGTCAAGCTAGTTGTCAGTTTTAGGTGTCAAAACTCAATCTTGATTTAGCCTACTAGAGTTTAGATTTCAGAATTGGGATATAGACAAAGTAGTAGAGACCTTGAAGACGAAGACTGTAAAGACAAAGAAGACATCAATTATTCTTCATCGACAAAAGGTTAGTAGGAGTTATGGCTATTATGGAAATTCTTCTATTATACTTATTATCTTTCGAAATAGTCGGCTACTTTAGTAGAGATACTAATAGCGATTGAGATCGTGTTCTTGTCTACATGACCATGTGTTATGTTCGTATTTGTTCCCACGAATACTAAGTTTACAAGAATGCATGAGATAGATTCGATACCGTTTGTCCATTGCAATGGTTTGCTTGCAAATCACTTGTTGGATATGGGTGAATCTAAAGGAGTACTCTTGAGCAAGAGTCCAGTGGATTATAGCTAAGGGCGCCTAACACGTCTAAGTACTGGCCCAGCCCAGAACTTCCAGCAGATCCGGTTAAACCCTAATTCTGAATTAAGGCGGTTCACGAACCGGTTCGTGAACATTGACTTGGGATTTTCTCCTGAGTTCCAATGCATCAATTTGTACACGTACATGTACGTGAACCACAAATTCGATGTATCTGGCCGGAATTCAGAAGGACGGTTTGCGAACCGTCCAAGGTGAATATTCTCTGGGATTTTCACACGGGTTAAACTCTGACCCCTTTATCTCTTAGTTGGACTTGTTTATCACGAAAAATATCTTTTGTGGTCCATCTAACGAATCTCAATGAGTCAATAAGTTAAAGGTTATCTCTGGTCTGTTGGATTTTATCTTGAAGTGTTTTTGAGCTAACAAAACACTTGGCAGATAAATGTTTAATGAATTCCAATTGAGATAAATCTTTGTTTACTTGGTTTGCAAGTTAGGGTTTCCTAAACTTGTGGGACAAGTAACTAGTTGCTTTATTCCTAAGCAACCTATCTTATTGAGTGTTATAAATAGAGGGTTAACGGACGAAAAACCGCAAGCATCAAACATAGGTGAGATTTCTCTGTGGAATTGATCGTAAACTCTTTTCACTTCGCTGAATGCTTGTTGTGGTATAGTCATCCTCTATTAGGTAGCAGTTCCTCTGTGGGAATTACCTAACGACTATAAAGACTTTTCTTGAGAGTTGGGAAGCACATGTAGGAGATTGAGACCTTAGTGGTTGAAATCGGAGTAACCTGTAACCTTGGTAACCTGATCACGTTCTTGTCTATTATACGGTCATTCTCTTATGATATAAGGCCATTCAAGAACTGATACGTTACACACAGGATTGAAAGGAAGCAACACACGGCTGCACTCGGTATTGTAAGACATAGTTAGCTCCAGTTGTATAAGTTTCTTAAGTGATTCTTCGTTTACAACTGAGGTAGAGACAAGTTGGGCATTGTTTACTCGGTTTACTTGTCAGGCCCCGCTTGTAAGTAGATTTCCGTATGACCTGGAGAAATCCGAAGGAAGTCACTTTGTGTATGTCAAACTGATAGAGGACAGTTCAAACATGCAGTTGATAATTGAGGTTGCAAAGCCAGAATTATTGACACAAGCCTTTAACAGCGGTTAAAGCAACTCCTAGGCCTGTAAAGGACGTCAGCTATGGGAATAAAGTGCGTGACGATCTGTGGGGCATCTAGAGGAGTGCGACAGTATCCAGTTCACTTGGAAGGTTGGAATTGGTCTCTGCTACGTCCCATACCGAAGTCTTATAGTAGGCTAGTGTTTGTAGACAGTTTGTACTGTGCGGTGTTCTATCTGGACGAGGTCCCGAGGTTTTTCTACAGGTTGTAGTTTCCTCGTTAAAAAAATCTCTGGTGTCTTGTGTGCTTTACTTTCCGCATTATATTCTCTGATTATATAATTAAAGCAAACACAAAAAGTACACTATTAATAACCTGATCGTTGTCCCCAATCCATCCATTGGATTTACCAAGACCCTGTCTTGTGTCAGACTAATCCCTTGAGATCCAAACTCGGGTTATACAGATTTGGATATTGATTTTTGAGATCATCCAGATCTGACCATAAGACTCACGAGCCCAAACGAAAAGTTGGTAGTATTTCAGTACCCCTGCTTTTTCAAATATAACAAGAAGTGACCTTGTTGAAGATGTGTATTTTCGTATTAGGAATATTACCTTCACAATTTGATGTGTTTGATTTCTGTTGCTTGGATTAATCAAGTTGATTGGTTCTTTCAGACGTCTGGGAAGTTGGATTTAACACTTTCGGGAACTCTGTTTTGACTTAACTATGAAATTAACAGACAAGAACTCACAGAATTCAGACAAAGTGTATTTTCTTATTGATTTAGGAGAGAGAAACTTAGATTACAAATGATCTCAAGATCGATATTTATAGTTGTACAAGTATTGGCGATATAAAGTATTCTAGAAAGTTTTATTAATTATTACAAGGACCTTAATGGTCGGTGACGAGTAATTGACTTTCCCGCCATCTTGTACTTTATATATCTTCTCTTGAGTCGTATGAGGTAATCCGTTTCTCCAGTCGGTTTCTCTTTGAAGGACTACTCCAACTGCCATTCAACTGCCAATGCTATCAGCACCTTCTTTGGTTCTGCTCCATTTATCTGCATATCGACTCTTCAGTATATAACCTTCTGTCTTGAACTATATTTTCTCATCAACATATTTGCCCCTATTTTAGATTAAATCTAGTTTGGACTTGATTTGATTCAAACTTTTAGCTTTAGCATATGGTGTTGTATAGCTTTGAGTTTAGATTTCTTTTCAGTCAACCTGGCAGCTTGAATGTACCAGATTTATCAAGTGAGGTACTACCTCCTTCTCCCATAAAAGAAAGTAGTGTCTTGATTTATCAAGGTGTTTAGCTTTTGTTCTAGCTCAGATTTCATGATTTTATCATGATTTTTTTTTTAAGACTAATTCCAGTTACTTTTTTTTTTAGATCGACTGAAATGTTTATTGTTTTTGCAATGTTAACCCTTTTGGGTTATTGATTTTTCAACTATTCTTCAGTCGACTGAATTTTCTTATCATAAAGTAAAATGATAATATTCCTTTTTGCTGGGACCTATATTTAAACCATCTAATATTTGATCTAACTAATTTAAAATTTTCTCATTATTTTACGCGCTCTTTACTAATTCTGAATTTGAGTGTAAATTCGACAATTTTGGGTGTAAATATCCTATTTTAATGAACAATTTAAATAGATCATTAACTTTCAACACCATTTTCTTCTTCTGAAGGTTATCTAATATAGCCTCACCAGTCTTTTCTTCCTTCTTTAAGAAATAAAATTGTCTTTCTCAATCCCCATCGTCTAGGTCTAGGATCTAATCTATAAATCCTTGGATCTTCTCCGATTCTTCATCAATTTCTATTTCGAATAATGTCTCCGAAAAAAACTCTTCGTCTTACTCCTAGACCTCAATCGTCTAAACAACAAAAAATTCTTACCTCAAGAAAACCGTATACTTCACCTGGATTACTCGGAGCGAATTTTTTTACTAACCTAAAACAAAAGGAATTCAAATTTCCCAATAACGTTGAAGTTCGTTTATCAGATCCTCTTGTTCCTAATGTTTCTCTTGTTAAAAATCACAATCCAGGTGAATTGTTAGTCCCTGAATCTCATCTGAGATGTGGTTTTAAAATTCCAATTCCTTCGCTCATTCATGAATTTGTTCTCCTATTAAACCTTGCTCCAGGAGAAATGGAATCTCGATTTTATGATTACATGAACCGTTTACTTAAAAAGAATAGATCTCTTCCTGCTAAAGATCAGATTTCTGCTCAGATTCTTAACGAGAAATACCATTGTCAGTATAATGAATCATCCAATCAATATAACATTATCCCTCATAATCCTGATCAATCTCTTGGAATTGAGCATAATGATCCTATCTTATTCGGTGACGAAGACGCTATCATAGTTGTTCAACCTCTAATTGTTTTTTTTTTTCTTCTGGATTATGGGAATTTGGTCGAGAAATTAAGCCTGGTGAATCGACTCTGAAGACTCATTGGATTGAAAATGGCAATTTAAATTTCCTTTGCTGAAAATCCGTTTAGTATTTTTATATTTTCCTCATCTAATTCCTGATCTTATATGTTTCTTTCTAGTTTCTATTGGTTCTAAGCGTCAGAACATAAGATCTCCTGGTGGTGCTCGTAAATCCTTAAGACGTCCTAATTCAGCTAATCGGTTTTGGAATCAATTCATGGCTATAGAAACATCAATTACTAGGAGCGACGCTGATAAGAAATATTCTCTAAATATGTTAATGAGTATTCCTCATCCTAAAGAATTAGATGCCCTTCAGGAACTTGACATTGATGAAGGTGAGAAGGAATTCACCTATCTTTTTCACAGGGTAAGCTCTCCCTTTCATAAATTCCATTATTATTAATTCTTCTTCCAAATTTTTCTTCTAACTATATTCCCTCAAAAAAAAATTTAGACTCTTATTTCAGCCTCTAGCCAAGTTCTTCACTGTCTATCGTATAAGAGAAAATCTGACAAATCTAGCTCGTCGGAGAACACACTCAATTTTTTGAGAGATCAGCTTAAAGTCGAACAACAGAAGAAAGAAGTTTTGGCTGCCCAAGTTGAAAATCTAAGCTCTTCTCTTAAGGATTCGCAAGTTGAAAATGGAGACTATCTGGTGAGAGTTTAGCCTGTTTTTGCTGTCGATCATCTGACATATGCAAGTTAATCTCTCATCTATCTTTATGCGTCAAATCTCTAATACTTTATCTTTATACAAGCAATATTTATATTGCTCTATGTTTTCCTTTGTATCGGCTAATGGTGAAGTTCTAGATGCTGATGGGATCATTGACGCTCTAAAGCCTTTTCATGATATTACTTCCCTTCCTACCACTAGTTTGACTGATGGCAACGCACTTGATACTCTAGCCGATCTTTCGGGCAAGAATTAAATTCACTATTTAGTTCTAGTATTAGTTCTACTTTTTATCATATAGAGGCTTCGATCCTCTTGAAGTCGATGTAATCTGCACTATATTTTTTCTAATTTTGCACCTAGCACTTTATCTATAATAGTGCTTCAGACGAATGAATGTTTCTTATATACTGGATTCATGTCTCTTAATTTCTAATTTTTTCTATTAGCACAAGTCGAGTGCACGTGCGTTGCACGTCGGCAAACAAAAATCTTTTCATTCACAATTTTCCATTTTTTTGAAAAAAAATTACATGTTATAAAAAACCACTTCCACTGTAATTCACCAGATATTCACCAGTTAGACCTAAAGGATACAACAAAAAAACAGCAAGGTGTATCTTCAATGTAGCACCGAATTCAGCACTGCCATATGGCAAAACTCAACCCAAAATGGTATCATGCCTGACATGATGTTCCACCAATTAATAACTGAACTCGGGCAAGTCGAATGCACCAGTAGTAGCTGAAACAGCAACTGCCACATTATAAATATCATGTACACCACGCTTCTCAGATAGCAGATTTTGTACACCATAAAATGAGCGGCAAACACTCCAAGCAAGGCTTCTCGCGTTAACAATATACTGTTGACGCTTGTCTGGCATGCTACCTACCTTTAACATATTTGCTAACAGATGCAGAAGCTTCCTTGCTACCTTTGTATATCATTCCAACTTATAACACTCCGACCAGCATCGATAGACCCCGGTTTCCCACCACATTTGCACTGCCGAAAACTTCTCACCTAGGGATCAGGTGCCAGCAAAGTGAGTACCCCAAAAAACACTAATGTCATTAACTTTTAAACATAGAACAAAGTTAACGGACTAAATTGGTTAATAGTATGCTAACGTATATATTTAGGACTTCAACTACCTAAATCCATATGCAGTAATAGCCATGCAGAAGGATATCTAAACTGTCCCAATTTATCCATTAGCATAATGGTCAACAGTGAGTAGCCACATGATTCGGCATAATGCCAATACGAAAACTAAAAGCAATTGGGTTTAATGTTGAAGACATATTACCTTAAATCTCAGAGAAGATCCCATTCTGGGAGAACGAATGGCACGGACTTAGTTAGCATCATCAGCTGCATTGTTTAGCCTATTCAAATACAACATATTTTGAAGTTTCTATATCTCTTCTTCTCCAGACTAAGGTTTTTCAAATAACAGATCCATAATGAAGTAGAATATCTTTCAATATCTCCACTTTCATGTTGGTAAACTTTCTGCCGTCCTTGCTAAAGTTAAAAGTAGCGTTAACACTTAACACTACTCAAACAACCAAGATTTACTGGTGTATTTTTAATATTTAGTGATACGTAATCACTGTATGGAGACTTCCATATTTGTTTTACATCTATCTTGTTCGTCATAACGTGCAAATTGTTCTCCACTTTCATGGGTTTCACAATTTACACCTTCTGCCATAGTAACCCAAAAACAACAAAATCATCAAAACCAACAGCATAATAGGATACCCCAAAGCTAAACTTCTAGAACTACAGTACCAAAATGTTTTGTGCAACACTATAAAAAATGGAATTACCAATTCAATACTAATGAAGACTACCACCGGAGCATAATATGAAGCCTGGTTAGATTGGTTACGTACCTACTATTGCTATTATTGCGCAACCTAGATTACCATTCTCTTGATCCAATAGTTTGCTGATATGATAACTATGGTACACACTCATCTAACATCTATTCGACAAACCCCAAGAGGATAAAATTATCAGTTTTTCATGGTGCAATTCTGAAAACCTGACCACTACACTCGCTCATATTACTGTTGGTTCAGGGACCAAAGAGCATAGACATTACTTAGTTTCATCATAGACCTAAAAGAATAACAAAACCATGGCATAAAACTCCATGTTACTGAATCAGCCCTAAAAGCCTAAGAATCTATCAATCAGGGTATGAACCCTAAAACTATAAACTAAATTCAAGTAGACTACACCAACACCGACAAATTTCACAACTTAGGATCATACTACTATTTATACCTAATGAAATCGAAGTTTATTACAATCACAAATTAACCCCTCTTTTGGGAGCAAATTCAATAGTATTTAACCCAACTTAATTAAGCCTAAACAATTTAAAAATCTGGAGTAATGAACATAAATTAGGTCACAGAATTGGGAAAAAAACAGAAAAAGGTGAGATTTTTATTTTACCAGATATCTTCAGGGAAGCCGTATTATGACACTGTTGTTAGTACTAAGCACTAAGGTGAGATTTTTATTTGTAGCATGTATACAAATTAAAGAATGACATTCCGGTTGGGCATTTACACAAACAACTCATGCTCACAAAAACAAAATCCTTACTGGGAATGAAAACCTACCATTCAGAAAAATATCAAAATCAATTTCGCAAATTTCAAAAACCCCTTTTCAGTCTCATCTCTTGATTTCAAACCTCATACTAAATCTATCAATGACCTAAAAAAAATCAATCTCTAATTAGGAGCCCTAATTGTGTTTCAAATCAAAACGTACCATGAGAGAATAAAGTTTATGAACATTACCGTGTTGGCGGTGACTTCAAAAGAGATCGGTTAGAACGTTAAAGGAGGTGGAGGAGGGTGGTGGTGGTGGTGCTGCTGTCGAAGTGATGGAAAAATAGAGCTGCAGGAGAAACTCGGAGGGAAGAAACTGATATCGGAGGAAGAAAAAGAAAAAAGAAAAGTCGAGATATTTGAGGTGCCCAGATTTGATCCCTGGACCAATATGTCAATTTTTTAGAGATGTGTTAATACTTTACAAAAGTATCCTTAACATTTTTACATTATAACGAAATTGTGCGTTTAAGAATAAAAAAGCGAAGGGTATTTTGGGGAGTTAAGAATGCGACGGTTGAAATTGTTGTGACGGGGAATCTACAGAGAATCTTTTGCGAGATTCCTTAAGATCTAAGGGTGGAGTTTGAATTTTGGAAGATCCGACGGCTACGAACACCTAAGCGATTTGAATAGGGTTGCTTGCATTAAAAGGGGGGGAGATGATTGAATGCTATTCTCAGATTGACCATGTATACTGTAATCTAAGGAAATTTCCTAATTCTATTAAGGAAATTTGCCCCTATAGTATCGACTAACCATGAAATGAATCTTTTCTGGAAACCAAAGCTTTGCTAATTTTTAGGATAATATCGGTATTCTAGCCGATTTTTCTCATTCCTTTGAGAATTTGGAATTCTCGATTTCAAACTAAAGAATTTCTATAATTATTTACTCTTGAACATACTGCTTAAGTATTAAAAATTCTCGTCTCCAGACCAAAGAATTCTCCTTATTATCTACTCTTGCGCATACTACTATACTTATCTTACTCAATCTAATGATCTGGCATATCATATTATTCAGAATCGATTCTGATATTAATTGTTCTTAGATAATATTTTCGTTGATTACCTCTTTGTTGCTTTAGTCGACTGAGAGTTGTGTTTAGCTGACTTATTAGTATGCTCGTATCACTCTTTGTGTCCTTTCATTTTCCCTCTTTCTTTTAACTGTTACTAAATTCTCTTGGCATTAATTTTAGAGGCATACCATTTTTAGTGTTGTGCCAGTAAAGGCAGACCATTTTTGGTGTTGTGCCAGCCAAATATTCATCAGCAGCGGGGGATACAATTATTTCCACTATCCGATGGGTTGATGGTTAACTTACTTCAGATATACTTAGCTAGAGTATATTCGTGGCATCGATATAACTAACGTGGAGCTTATTTTCATTGGTCAATCGGCCAGCTCTCCCGTGTTAGTTCTCTGATCTTTACCATTTAAGATTAAGACACAAAAAAGGCTTTCTCTTGCCACATTCGATCTTGTTGGTTCAAAAGTATTTTTACTGTATGTATCTTTAGGGTTTTACCGTATGTAAAATCTTCTTTTGTTGCCTCATACGACCAATTTTGTCAAAAGAGTGAAATGAGTTTTCTTCAAGAATTTCCTTATCAAGCTTTTACTTCAGTCGTCTGAAATGTATTTGCTGTAACTAGGATTTTTTTTTTTTTGGTCTTTATCCCTCAGAGCTTTGTTATTTCGAAATCTAGCTTTTATGCTCCTATGAATTATAATTTTCTTATGCTTAGATTTTAGCTTTAATGTTTTTTAGATGATTTTATTTTTGTTACTTTGGAATTGTGCGTGCACTCACTTTTCCAAAGCTTTCTCTACAGATTAGCTGTACTTTTTTGTGGAATTCCAATTCTTTTTCGAAGTTCTTTTGTTGTTGGACTTTTCGATTATCGTTTTTCCTTTTTCATTATTAGCTTGTCAGCTTTTTCATGGATTTAAGAAATCAAATATTTATCCGTCCATTTAATCATTTCAATCGATCAGTATTTAGTCGACTCAGAAATCATCAGTTTTTAGTCGACTCGGAGATCTATCATAATTTTTTTTTTATTATTACTCTTTTTAGCATAAATTGATGTAAACGAGTGGAGCTTATGAGCTCTTACTTACATCAAAGAAAAATAATAGAGAGAAATAAGAAAGATTATTCTTCATATGGAATAATATAATTTTTCATCTGAAGTTTCACTTTTTTTTTTTTTTTTTTGATTTTGATTTTGATGGAGATATATCTTCAGCTTTGTATTGCAGAGATATTTTCCATTTTCTCCCAATTTACTCCTCATCCTGTAAGAAACTCTTCCAATATATTGGGAGATGATATAAAGTTTATTCTTTGTGGGAAATATGGAGTATTGAATCTGCAAATATAGTTCAAGTTTCAGCTTAATAGCTTTGAAGATTAGGGCATGTTTCTTTCGGTTATTTAGAACATTTATACCCAAAGTTATTTACTTCTTGCAAACCATCAGATTTTCAATGTGAAACTTGCATTTTAGCAAAGAGCCATCGTGCTATATATTCTAATAGTTCTAATAAAAGGTGTATTCTATAGTATATGGAATACCAGTAATAGTCAGTTGACTGACGGTAAGGAATTTCATACTTTAGTCGGATTTTCATATTTGACAAAAAGTAACCAACTCTTTTACTTTGAATCGTGGACTAATATTTATTGTAAGAGCTAATGGAACTCCAAATTTACAGATTATTTGCTCTCAAATGAACTTCAATACATCTTTCATTGTTGTATGTACTAATGTTTTTACTTCTATCCATCTTGAGAAATAATTTGTTGTTGTTATCAGATATTTTCTTTCTCCTGGAACCTGAGTTATCATAGCAAGATATTTTAGCTTAAAAGTAATCTGCATTTTCAAAAATTAAAATTTCATATATATTTATTTGCATTACCGTGGTGAAAGGACCTATCAAATCCATTGCCCACTGAGCAAATGACCAAGGACGCGACACACAATAGTTAATACACACTTATTTGTGTATGAATCTTGATGTTGTTCCTGCAAACCATGGAAATTATTTGATTGTAATCAATATAATATCCCTATTGTTTGCAGATTATCCAATACATTTCCTTTTATTTTCTTTCTGGATATCTAAAGCATTTTGTGTTTTACTCGTCTTAGTTTCTTTTGGATATCCATTTATTGTTGTTTTATTTATTTATTTATTTAACCAACACAAGCTTCTAATTCAGTCATCTGAATATTTTGGATTACTTTGTCGACTAAAGTTTTCTCAGTGATCTAAGAATTTTGATTTCAGATGAATCTTTTTTAATGAAATAAACTATAAAAAAAGTTTATCGGCTTACCACTGGCAATTATCATATATTTTGTAGCCGTCTGCCATATCATCATTTGTTGTAGGCCAGAAGTAACTTTCTGTGCTTACTTCATCTGTTGGAGATATTATTTCTACATGACTCCCGAAGTCTTTTAGAAAAACCTCTTTAAAATCTGCTTTCCATGATCATATGTTGCACCATTAAGTACATCTTCCGCCGAGAAATCCACCATAAACTCGGTTGCTGCTTGTCCTTTCAAAGCATTTCAGTTAGATAGCTGAGATCATATTTTCTATATGTACTCCCCTTTTGCAGTTCTTCTTACTCTCATCTCAATTGTTAGTATAGCTTTGATCGGATATTCAGTTACCACCGATATCTTCCAATTTGAAAAATAATGTTTCAGTTTTATGGACGAGAAGTACAATGCCAAGACCACTTTCTCCGACTCCGGGTATTTTGCTTCTTCGCCAGTCAGTGATTTACTCAAGAAGTATACTGACTTTTCATTCTTCTTTTCCATTTTTACCAATACTGCATTTATTGCTTCAAGTGAAGTTGCAAGGTACATGAATAATGTTTCTCCTTTGACTGGTGCAGACAATACTGGGACTTGCAACAAGTAGCTCTTGATTCGATTGAGTGCTTCTTGATATTCTTCATTCCACTCAAAGCTTTATGAATCTTGTTTATTTTGCAGGAGACTGTGAAATGATCTACTCCTGTCTGATAGTCTGGATATGAATCCGCTTAGAGAAGCTAATTTTCCAATTAGATATTGAACTTCTTTTTTACTTTTTGGTGGTGGTTGCACCTCAAGGATTTTCCTAATCTTTGATGAATCAGTTTCAATCCCAATCTTTGTCACCATGTAACCCAGGAATTTTCCACTCTGTACACTAAAAGCACATGCAAAAGGATTTATCTTCAAATTATTTTTCCTTAATATTGCAAATGTTTCTTCTAAACCTCTCGGATGATTTATCCTCAATCGACTCTTGATTACCATGTTGCTTATGTAACATTCCATAGTTTCTCCAATTATAACCCTTTGAAGATTTCGCTTTTTAATCTCTGACAGGTTGAACTTGCATTCTTTAAACTAAAAGGCATCGTCTTGAAGCAATATAACTCTCTGTCAGCTACGAATGCAACATGTTCTTCTTCATCTGGAAGCGATTGGATTTGATTACAATCTGAGCAGCCTTTCATGAATGAGAGTAATTGGTAACTAGTGATTGGTTCTACGGTCTTATCAATATCTGGTAATGGGTAATTATCTTTAATACAAGCCATATTCGAATCTCTGCAATCAAAGCTGACTTTGGCTTTCCCCTTCTCCTTGATCACATTTGTGATGTTCGGGACCCAGTCAGGATATCAACATTTTCTTAGGGTTTTTGCTTTCAACATTTTTTCTTCGTCGGCTTATTCGCGCCTTTTCTGCTTGCCTGTATTTGTCAAAGGATCTATTTCCAAAGAATGACAAATTTCTTCTGAATTTATGTCAGGTGCATCAGACGTTTTCCAAGTAAATAGATCGACATTGGTTTCCAATAGTTGAAGCAGTATTTCTCGTTCATCTGGTGGTAGATCTTTTCCCACCAAGGTAATATTCGAGCTTTCATCAATGCCGATGTTTACTTCTTCTACTAATTCAATCTTCATTTCTGAATAGTATATCAGATGTAGGAATCTGATTTCTTTCAGTCTCAGTATTAGTCGAAAACCTTTTATTGCCTTTTAGCTGTTCAACCGCCAGACGACTGGTTTCTTTCATATTCATCATTTCTTGTGTCAGTCGACCTGGTAATTGTAATTGCTATAACTAACTGCTTTCTTTTAGGTCATCAATCTGAATCAATGATAAGACTGCCAATTCCTTTGAAACAGCCTGGTTGCTATGAATAACATATACTCCTTCTGTTGTGCAAAGTTTCAGCTTTTGATGATACATTGAACTAATGGCTTGCATTGTATGTAACCAATCCCTGCCCAGGATCATGTTGTATGGTGATCTGGTGTTTAGTACCAAGAAGTTCACATTTATAATAATCGGGCCTGCTTCCACATTTTCAGAACGACTTCTCCCATTGGGTAAGTCTTTGATCCACTGAATCCTACAACAACTTGATTAATACTTGTGAGTCTCATTTTTTCTGCAGCTTGCTGAAAGATTATATCACAGGTTGACCCTCCATCTAACAGAATCTTGCAGTCGTAGCCGTCTACCACCAATTCAATCACCAAAGCGTCAGAATGTGGGAGGGTGACTCCAGCTAGATCCTCTATGGTGAAAGTGATGTTATCTGGAGGTAAGAGTAAGCCTGAGCTTTCTGGATCAAGAGTTCATGTTGAATACATGCAAGTTGAATTTACTTCCTGAACTTTCCTCTTTCTGAGTGATATGTCACCTATCATGTTGCTTTGTTCTTTTGGAGTTGAATGAACCATGTTAACTATTCTTTTTGCTTGTCTTGAAGAGCTTGATTCTCTCAGCACATATTCTTTCAGATATCCTTGTTTTATGAGATCATTGATATGTCTCATGCAGCTGGTTGTTTTATGTCCGGACACATCATAGTATTCACAAACTGTACGACCTTGGCCAAATGTTTTTAGCTTCATTGGTGGAATGAAGTATGGCTTATCTTTCAAAAATTTCAGAATTTCTCCAGGAGTGGTGTTGAGCTTCACGAAGTTTTTGGATTCTTCCTTCCATCTTTGCTCTATCTCTTCCCTGAAATTCTTTTTCTTGGACGACTCAGGTACATGTGACTTTGGTGAGTATTGTCTTTTGTGATCCAAATTTCCTGTTGTAGCACAGACTTTATGTTCATATTGCTATGATGTTTCAGCTTGTACGTCTTGTTCTCTTCTGACAAGCTTTCCTGCTTTGTTATAAACTTCTTCTATGGTATTCAGTACACATCCCTGAAAAGATTCTCTTTCTTTTCCTGGTCTTAGACCTTTCTTGAAAACTATGCAAAGAGCTTTGTCATATTGTCTTGGAACAGGCGCTGCAGCAGCTTTAAATCTCCTCAAGAAGTCAGTGAAGCTCTCATCCATTCTCTAACTCACATCAAATGCGTCATCCATTACATCTGCTTGCTTAATATTGCAAGAGTAATTTCTTACAAACAGATCTGCAATGTCTTTGAAATAAGCTACTGAGTTTGTTGGTAGGAAGCTGAACCATCTCAATGCATCCTCAATCAAATTGCTTGGGAAGAATCTTGTTATTACCTAAGTGTTTGATGCATGAGCTGCCATCCTCTGAGTGTAGTAAAAAAAGGTGTGCATTAGGTGTACTTCTCTTGTTAATGGTTCAGATTGAAATCTGATCGTAGGATCATCTTTTTGCCTTCCCAAATTGATTTCGGTAATCATTCGTTTAAACCTCTCTTCATGTTCATTAAACCTTCTCTCCATATATAATAGCATTTATGTCTTCGCCTTCGTTTGCATAACGTATAAAGACTGTCTGTTTTGTGTGTGGCTTGTCTCTGGTTGTTTCTTTCACTTGTAGCTTCAAAGCTCTGGTTTCTCAGTCGACTAATCAAACTATTTTGTTGATTTTCACTGTCTTGCCTGTTAGGTACTTGAGTAAAACGTTGGGAGTGGTTTAAGTTCTCTCTTGGAGGTGAATTAGATAAATCTATATATGTTGAGTTTCTCATCTGATGAATCTCTTCTTCTGTCTGATGATTTTGAGTTCTTTGATCATGTATTCGATTTCTTTTGTCAGTCGTCTGAGTTCTAGCAGGTACTCCTAATTTTGTTACTTGTGCAGATAGTAGGCTTATGGATTTTAACAGATCGTTGTACATATCCCCTGTTATGTTGTTGTTCCGTCTACCTTGTTGCCTTCTCGACCTAAATAACTCTCTGCCTAGATTAATGGTAAATCTTCTCCCACTATTACTGTCGTTGGCTCTCCATTTGGTCCAATAACCTTTCCAGGTGGTATGAGATTATTCCCTCCCGTATTCCTGTTCTGAGCAATATTTCGAGTTTGGTCAGCGTCTTCAGTCATCTGACGATTGTTACGCCTTTCTCTTGCAGTAGATGATTCTGGAATTTGAGCAACATCACGTCTCCTGTTGGCTTGCTCAAGCTCTTCTGCATTCACTCTATTTCGTGAAATACATGCATTCCTGTGTGGTAGTCTCCTTGGAGGCGTTTTCACAAACAAAATTTGTTAATAATGACAAATATTATGTGGAATATTGAATGATAACAATTCTCTTCATTAATCTGAGAATTAGATCTGTCCGTCCTTTACTTTATGAAACAAATATTCGTTTATGAGAACTATACTAATATTTTAAACTATGCTGATGGGATTAGTTTATCAGATCTGAGGGATCAAAATACGATGGTAGTATTTTGAAAAAGTTTTTTCTTGTCGTAATTGTATTTACTATTTTTTTCACCAATCCTTTTGTAATATCGATCTAATAAAATGATAAACATACCCGTAATAGACCTTTATCAATCCATTTCTACCTAAATGTATGATTAAAAATACTCTAATTGCCGAAGTTCATAGCTGATCTAGCAAATCTGAGGTTCCCAGCTAACTTCAGAAATAAAATGTTATGAAAAATTTGATTCATCGCTCTCAGAAAACTAATTATATTTCTACAATTGTTTCTACAATTGTTACGAAACATTAGTATTTGTCTATTTTCTAAGCTCAAATCATTAACTTCTAGATTTTTATACACGAATTTCATCTTAAATCAGTTGAAATTGTTTTTCCCGCTCAGATTTATAGAACGTAAGAATTTTTATAATTACAATTAGATTAGTAATTATAACAACTATAAATTTCTAACACTTGGATGATCACATGTATTTATTATCTAGATCTGTTAACTTAAAATCTAAATTACGATAAAACTTCCCTGAGACTTTGTCGGTTAACCGACGATTTTAAGAAATCGAAAAGAAAACATTAAAAAATGAGTTTGTAGATTTAGCCAAGATAGATTGCCTGAGCTCAACCCCTTGCCTAAGAGAATTCACTTAAATTCTCTCACTTATAAATGCTACAACTCAAAGGTCAAGGCCCTGTGCGCCTCGCAACTCTCATGCTGGCTAATCAAGAGTTTGCTAGCACTTAGTCAATT
>JAJJMA010096096.1:0-18033 GCA_023529015.1 Papaver nudicaule
CCAAGTTGACGAGTATGATAAGCCACAATCTCTTCTTCTTCTTCTTCTTCTTCTTCCAGAATCTCTTCTTCCCTTTCTATCTCTTCAGCGCTTTGAGCACAGCTAAACTTCTCCATTTTCAGAGTTAGAATAGCTGAGAAAATACTTGTATAATTATACCTCAAGTATTGTGGTATTTATAGAGAAATACCAAGAAGGGATTAACTCAAATATCTCACACAATTTTGCACACCCAGAGTCCCTTGGGTTTGTGTTTGTGTTTTAGATAACAATGAAGTAATCTAAACGAGATTTGAGTGATTCTTTTTCGCAGAAAAACACTGTTTCCGCGTAGATGAGTTTTTGTACAGGAAAAACACATCTGACGGTTCGGGAACCGGTTGGAACTGGTTTTTGAACACGTCAGCCTGGACAAGTGTTTCCATCTGTATTTCACAACATGGTTTTTGACATAACCGTGTTTGTGCACTCAGATGCCTATTCTGAGTGGTACTGATCATTGGTCAGGGTTACTTGCCCCCTGTTTTCATATTTCCTTATCTCTCAGTACTAAGACAAGGAAATAGTTTGCAACACTCAAGTTTGAGTGTTGAGGTGAGTATTGTCATACTCACCTGATCTGGACCTTCGTCTAGACCTCCTCGATCTTCTTCCTTTTCTAAAGTTATCATAGAAGTTATTGTCACTAGGGTATGGCTCAGTATCTGACAATCTTCTAGATGAATTCCTAGCTTCCTGAACCTGTTTTTCAAGGTCTTCATTAAGCTTAGTGTAACCTGATAGCATCTTGTCCAGATTTTTCAGGCTTATCATCTCTTTGGTGGATCGAGGTTGATTGCTCTTAGAATTCCCTCTCTTCGGAGTCACAGGTGAAACAGATGTCCTGTTTTCCGGTCTTTGAGGTTTTCTTCTAGAGTATGCAGTAGCTCTACTATGATTTCCGCTCATAGGTGAGGACCCTCTCTTTTCTGTCTTATTCCTTGTCCCTGGTAAAGACTTTGAGAGTTCAGATACACTTTTTAACACAAGGTGCAAAGTGTCCTGGAGTTGAGTAACTCTAATCATCCTCTTTTGGCTATTGCATTCAGTCTGAAGGTGTCCTTTCTTTTTACAGAAATCACATGATTTTTCATGTTTACCTTCACTAGAACTCCTTTTGTGGGCACTGTTATCATCAGAATGATGAGGGGAATTAATCACCTTGTATGAGGTGCTCGAAGTTATCACCTTCGTTCCAACAGTCTTACCACGACGAGTTCTTGATTTTGATTGACTGTTTTCGGGGTTTTCAGATATTGATTTGAGCCGATCAATTTCTCCCGTTAACTCTTCAATCCGTTTCTGAGCAATCATAAGTTCAGATTTTTCAGATTCTGTACTGGTGGGGTTTTGGGGTTTACCACTCTTCAGGGCTGCGTCGGCTGCATGACTTTTCCCTTTTTGTAGTGCAATCTCAGTGGTTAGGGACATAACCATGGATTCTTGTTCATTGACCTTGTCCAAAAGGGAATTAACCCTGGCTTTTAGTCGTGAGATCTCAAGAGACTGAAATTTCATGAACTTAATGATATCACTACTTTCCTTAGCTGCATCCCTTTCAATTTCTGAGTCAGAGTCATCTGTCAGATTGAAAGGGTAAGGAATATCACTCTTACTGACAACCTGTTTTGGTTGTTCTGTACAAGCTGGAGATGAACCAGTTGTATGCGAGTGTGATGGAGTGGTGTTTTCTGGTGTAGAATTAGTACTAGCATCCATGACTCACAAGCCTAGTTAAACACAGACAGTTACGTCTTTAGTGTGTTAACCTGCTCTGATACCAACTGAAAAAGAAGGGGTACCGAAATACTACCAACTTTTCGTTTTGGCTCGTGAGTCTTATGGTAAAGAGTTTGGACGATCTCAAAAATCAATATCCAAACCTCTAACTGGAGTAATCTCAACAGTTAGGTAATAACGTACTACTTGGTGCTTTAATTATAAATCAGAGTTATAATGCGGAAAGGGAAAAGCACACAAGACACCAAACGTTTTTTTAACGAGGAAACTGCCTTGCAGAAAAACCTCGGGACCTCGTCCAGTTTTGAACACCGCCCAGTACAAACTGACTACAAACGCTAGCCTACTATAAGACTTCGGTCTGGGATGTAGCAGAGACCAACTCAAGCCCTCCAAGCGAATTGGCTACTGTCGCCTTCCTTACGTCTCTGGATCCCCCACAGATCGTCACGCACTTGATTCCCCTAGCTGACGTCCGTTACAGGCCTAGGAGTTGCTTTGACCGATGCCAAAGGCTTTTGTCAGCAATACTGGGTTTTAAACCAAAACTGTTGACTTATGGTGTAACTGTCCTCTATCAGTTTACCATAAACAAAGATGACTTCCTTCGGATTGTCAAATCCAGGTCATACGGAAATCTACTTCACAAATCGGGGCTGACACGCAAACCAACTTCGCAATGCCCAATCTGTATCTACCTCAGTTATACAGGAAGAACCACTTAAGGAACTTATATAACTGGAGCCAACTAGGTCTTACAACACCGAGTGCAGCCGTGCGTTGCTACCTTTCAAACCTTTACGTAACTTAACTAGTTCTTGAATAGCCGTATAGCAGAAGAGACGGACTTTAGAATAGACAAGAACTAGGATAGGTTACTGAGGTTACAGGTGATTCTGATCAACCGCTGAGGGATCAATCTACCTGTGCTTCCCAACTCTCTAAGGAAGTCTTTGATAGTCGTAGGGAGTTCCCAGAGGAGCTGCAACCTATAGAGGATGACTATACCACAACAAGCTTTCACCGAAGTGAAAAGAGTTTACGCTACCTTCCCTGAGGACCTTCACGTGTGCTTGATGCTTGCGGTATTTGTCCTTAGACACCTCTATTTATAGCACTCAATAAGATAGGTTGCTTTGGAATTAAGCAATCAATTACTTGTCCCACAAGTTAAGGAAACCCTAAACTTGCCAACCAAGTAATACAGATTAATCTCAATTGAAATTCCTTTTTAGATTTATCTGCCAAGTGTTTTGTTGGCTCACAAACACTTCAAGATAGGAATCCAACAGACCAGAGATAATCTTATCTTATTGACTCATTGAGGATCGTTAGATGGAACACAAAAGGTATTTATGTTTCACACAAGTCCATCTAAGAGATAAAGGAGTTGGAATTTGACTCAGAGTGAAATTCTAAAAGAATAACACGTAATTTGACTTTACCAGGAACTTCTCCGTGTCAGGTTCACGTACCAGTACGTGAACAAATGTGACACAGGAGATTTTCAGCTCCAGGTACGCAAACCGGTTCGGGAACCGTCCGCGGTCAAATTAGGTCAAATTCAGAATCCGCTGGAAGGACTGGGCTGAGCCAGAACTTAGACATGAGAATGTCCTCAGCTGTGATCCACAGACTCTTTGCTCAAGAGTACTCCTTAGATTCATCCATATCCAACATAACAGTTTGCAAGCAAACCATTGTAATGGACACATGGCGTCGAATCTATCTCATGCATTCTTGATTCACAGTATTTGTGGGATCAAATACTGGTCATGACATAAAGCCATGTTACACAAGAACACGATCTCAATCGCTACATTACTACTAAAGTAGTCGACTATATTTCGAAAGAATAGAGAAAGTAGAAATAGAAGAATATCCATAAAGTCATAACTCCTACTAACCTTTTGTCGATGAAGAATACTTGATGTCTTCTTTGTCTTCACAGTCTTCGTCTTCAAGGTCTCTACTACTCTGTCTATATCCCATTTCCGAAATCTAAACTCTAGTAGGCTAAATCAAGAATTGAATTTTGACACCTAAAACTGACAACTAGCTTGACATACCAACGCTAGTGGGTTTGACCGGACAATGCCCTAACACAAAGTAAGCCGATTGTTGTTACTCTGCCCAGAAATTTAACCAAATCAATCGGTGCATTTTTACAAACTACTAAACCGAATATAATAACCAAAATCGTTTTATATTAACGGTTATAAAAGACGATTATGGAGACAGGGAAAACCATTTACTTGATCAACCACTAATCGATTTATCTCAAAGAAAACATCTAACGATGTAGGAAATCTATTTTTTCTATCGGTAGGTAAAACCAAATTTAGAGAACGATTATTTACTGCCACCATAAAATCGTTCGATATGTGCATTATTGTAAACCGATTCAGAACTGTTTTTGAGTAATATTAATCACGACTGTTCGATATCGTAAACCGTGTGACTTTAATTATGCCAGTACACGTTATGTCAACATACTTGCATGTATGCCAAGCGTTTTATTTGATATAAATCCCAATAAATCTTAATAAAGGGCCTTTAGGTTTCTTTTGGGTTATAAATAGGTTAGGTTATTAGAGAGAAAAAATCAGTTTTTTTTATATTTCAAAAATCATTTGAGAATTGAGACTAGAGAGATATAGAAGTTTTAAGGTTGAACAATGGCTGTCAAGAGTGAGTTGTAGATTTTGTTGCAAAAAATGTATGCTGCTTTGGATGAATTCAAAGAAGAGGAAACCGTGAGGGCTCAAAGGGAAGGTGTTGATCCTAAAAGAATGTGGAAAGTTGGTGGCTTCTTGGTGAGCATCCCTCATCTTAAGATGAAGGTCAGAGATAGTTTTGATTCTGTGTCGATTGAGAAGAAGTTGGTCCGCTTCTTTGTCGATCATTCTGAGGAGTTATCCCAACCCAATTCTCGTCTCTGTCTTATTATTGGTGAGCAACTTTCAATCTATACGGATTCTCCTAACAAAGATTTAGGGGTTGTAGTCTTGGGTCCCAAAGTAATCACTGTAGGGAATCCTCATATTCGAACTTTCACTACCCATATTGGAGGTTTGCCTGTATTTGGAATGGTTAGAGATGGCATGGTTGAAGCAACATCCGTTAAGGGAGAGGGAGGACATGCCTCGACTAGTGGGGTTAAAAGGAAGCACTAGAGGAGATGGTGAACAAAGGGTCTTTTTAATTTTATGTTTTATGTTGTTTTATGTTGTTTTATGGTTTTTATGAAGTGTTTTTATGATTTTACTTGAGGGTTTGTTAGTTTTCTGTTCTACCAATTTAAGCAACAATTAAGAAACAATCGGTGTATCAGAAAATCTATTTCTAACGATTATGGTTGTTGTTTTCTATAATCGGCGTTAGAGTTTGTGATAGTGTAACGATTATTGCTCCTGAAAAAACCAGGAGTAAAGTTGTCATATAATCGTTCTACATATATATCTAGATAAACCGATTATATCAAATAAAAACTGGCCCATTCATTGATTTGGGAAATTGAACACATGGTTTAGGAAATTCTAAAATTACATAAACTAGTAGCTCCAAACTAGCCTGTCATCCATTAATACTTCATCAATGAATCTCGGAGCACGTCTCTTCAACACGTTATAACACTTCTTGAAAGCGTATGGTTGTCGGCCTTGGCGTACTTCCCATATAACCGCGAATCTCGCTTTCTAAAATGAAAGAGTGAAAGAAAAGCATGAAGTTAGTATGCAAGAATCTAACAATGAAACAAGTACAAACATGTCTCGATACTCACTTTCCAACTACTAGATCGTTGGGGATGATGGTTAACCATTTCCATAATTCTAACGTACTCTCGCATATCCATCTTCATGTGATCGAATCGAAAGCTCAACATGCTTGAATTTCGTTGTTTTCGATTCCCGTTGCGCTCTACAAAGACTTCTTTGACCCTCTTCCAAAACATAGTGCGGAGTTCATTGGGTCGTTCACGTAGGACATACGCGAATGATTTCACTAGATCTAAGTCTTCTTGCGCGTCCCAATTCCCCCATTATCTCCTGTTGAATTAAAAAAAAATAATGGAGGAAGAAGAACTTCAAGTTGATATGGAGGGTATGTGTGTGGGGAGGTTCTCTTATATAGATGTGATCCCAACGGCTCTTTTTCTTGGGAAAACAATCAACAATCGGTATATATTGTGAACCAATTACGCCGATTTCAATGCTGGCCCAATTTTAAATCAATAATCAGTTAATAAATAAGTCCACAAGAGCCGATGTTTAAACATTTAAAAGAAAATTATTGGAGAATGAAGCATCGGTTACAATGAAGTCAACTGAAGGCCGATTGTAAATACAATCGGCTTACAATATTAAATATAAACGCCGATTATGTCTACAAAAGATACTTTAACGAATTTAATCAACCAATATAACAGTTTGCGATAAAAATCTTGAGGAGACGGTAATGTTTTTCGTACTTGAAGATCTCCCATTAATTCGTTGCCATTCTTTCAAAGCCCTAGCCAAAATTTCATCATCGCTATTTTCCGAATGTTGAGCTCGGATCGACATAACCAAGTGCATAAATTCGTCGACTCTTTTATGTATTTTTCTCCATCGAAACCCCAACGCATTCTGATCTCGCACAACTTGGCTTCTAGGTTCATCAATTTTGAATTCTTCAGTGACAGTAGTCCATAATTGTGGATAATTCACTTTAACACGATTTCGTTTTATTTCAGCGGGGGTCGGATAGAAAATCATATAGTTTTTACAAAGACATAAATCTTCTTCCAACGTAAATTTGGGACGTGGTTTAGGTCCATCGGGTAATGAGTCTAGAGGATTTTTATAGGGTTTTCGAACCTTAGATGACGACGAAGAAGATGTTGTAGATGATTTGCATCGCTTAACTACTGGGCTACCATAGTGTCTAGGGGGAGTAGGATACCATCTCTTAAATGGAGGGGGAGTGAATAGAGGAGGTGATTTATCTGATTTTTTGGTGTAGTAGTAGTTATTGATTATCTCCCTAGTTATGTTTCGAGTTTCGGGTGCAAGAGAAGTTGGAGGCGTACCGGTAGAAGATGATGGTTTAGCCATTTTGGGGGTTGGAAACACTAAGAGTTCTTTATGTCCTTTTATAGATGAAAGTCCCAACGGCTATTTTTTTCAAAAATCTAAGATCAATCGGCGTTACTTGAGGGTAACAAACGCCGATTGTGGAGCACAGGAGTTTGAAACATTTGATTACCTATATTCGTTGTAAACAGACTTACAAATACAACGATTGTATATATTCGGCCAACATTGGATATTGTATTAACCGATTATTATCCTGAAATACACTAACTACTATCACATTGTTATGGAACAAAATAGGAAGCATCAATACATGAACAAACATAACAACCATACATTCATAACCAGAAATTCAACGATTTAAGTCAACCATACATTCATAACCAGAAGTTCACCATCATAGATGTCGATAACATAAAATAAACTAGAACACACAATACCAAAACACATAATAAAACTCAACCAGTGAAACCAGTTCCAAACCCTGTTCGACTGCGGATTAGTTCCCAGCTCGGTCCGCCATTGGCCTCAACAAGTGGACGGAGTCGTGCAACTTCAGCACAAAGTGTACAACCACAAGGGATAACATCCACAACCTCACCAACCCTCTTTCTTTTAAGATTACGAGGTGCTTGCGCTTGCCATTCATCATGATCGACAAATCTTTCGACTTGGGGAGGAAGAAAATCCCAATAATCCCTACGCAGGCCAGGAGAATTTTCCCCACGCAAATGTCGTGGTCGTGGAAGAGGAGGATCAATGTGTTCATCCCTTTGACGTCGTGTTTCAATCACGCGTGGATCATCCTCACGAATTGGTGCTGGAGGTTCATGGTAAAGCACAAGTGCAAGGTCGATTCATCTTCACGAATTGGTGGTGGGGGAGGGCGGTCAATGAGTTCGTTCCTTTGACGTCGTGTCTCAATCACAAGTGCATGATCAGGGCGCATTGGTAGTGGGGGAGGTTGATAAATCACAAGAGCAAGGTTCGATTCATCTTCGCGAATTGGTGTTGGTTGACCACTTGATTCTGGTTCCCTGTTACATAAACACGATGGAAACGACTTAAAAATCTAAAGGTATTAAGATATTAATCGGCCTATATACATTCATACATAAAACGATTTACCAAAATCGGTGCATGTATTTATTAATAAGAACCGATAAATAGAAATAAGTTCAAAACTTTCTGAGAGAACCAGAATCGGTAAACATACAACCAATTATCTAACGATTACTTAAGTTTAACATATATGGACCTGTCATCCATAATCGGTGTTTAATATGCATATCATAAAACGATTTTGAAATGCCAGTAAAGGTTCAAACAATTCAGAGTTACAACAATCGGTATACGAAGTACTTAATGTTCAACGATTGTTTCTGTGAAATAATAATCGTTAGTTAATTGTAACACAGATAAACGATTGTTGCTCGAGACCAACAACAGTCGTTATATATTTACAACTACATACACCGATTCTGGGTGGAAATGAAGGGTTTCGATTCTGCCATTTACGTGTAGAAATCAATTACATTGTAACCATCTGTTAGTTTTACGTACTTGATTGTTGTCGACATAGTGTAAGCTTGCTTTGTTGATTTTGAGAATATGATGAAATTAGGGTTTGTTGAACTCAAAAAAAGAAAAGGTGTTATGAAAGTAGTAGAAGAAGAAGAAAAGAACACATATATATATGATTCAAATGAAATAGAAATGTGATTAAATCAAGAAACAGAAATAGTTCAAATAGTTCAGCTTTGCAACTCACACAACATAAGCTGAAACAGAAATAGTTCAAATTCCGGCCCTCGCTCTCTCATCTGGGGTAAGACGACGAGCAGGAACCACAAATAGATAGCAATCACCCCAAGCAACCGCCCAACCATTAGGAGTACTTTTTACTGCCCCATTCGTAAACATGTTCCTCCTAAGATGGCGTGGGACATGAACACATAATTTACATTCAAACCGCCATTCATCTTCTACCTCACCCACTCTTCTTCGTCCTAGATTACGAGGTGCTCTATTTGCAAAGTGATAATCACACACATCCATCCATGCAGGAAAATCTGCTCTATCGATAATTACAGAACTTGGTTCAGCGGTCCTGATGCAAAAAAAAAAAAAAAAAAAAATTATAATCTAAGCTAAACAACTAAAAAAGGAAGTGGGTTTCGATTGTTACCTTTCGATATCCCTCGCGCCACCATTCTCAGCTGAATCCATCGAAGTTTCGAAAACCGATTACTCTATGTATTATGCCTTAGCCACGTAACTGAACTGATGAGGTCATCAATAATCGGTTTATATATATCACTACATCTAACGTTTATTCTTCTTAAAAAACATAATCGTTCAATCTATAGGCAGTTATCCACCGATTACAAAACTACGTAACTTGCATGGAATTTTACATGAAGTGCTGATGATAAATAATCGGTTCATATATATTACTACATCTAACGTTTGTTCATCTTAAAAAACATAATCGGTATATATGTGATAAAACAGAAAACGATTGTTGCTAGTGAAGATGAACAATCGTTGGATATGTTGTTTCGGATCCAACGATTCTGGTATTATCAGCCGAAACAATTGCCGAAAAATCAGAGTTTCATGCAACCAAATCACGTATAATAAGCAACTAACATACTAAAAACGATTGAGATAAGATTACACACCTTTGACGAAGTTTCCGGCTTGATTCTCGAGTGGGCGGATTCGAAATTTTTGTTTTTGTCTTTGTTTTTGTTTGAGAGTGAAATGATTTTGGTTTTGGAAAGTTTTTTGGTTTAAATATTTTAGGGTTTTTGGATTAAGGTTAAGCTTACTATTTGGGGTGGGATTAGTTAGTATGATTAATTAGTAGTGAAGGGTAATATAGTATATTCCACCCCTGTGAAGACATCCCATAACAACTCACCCTAGATGGGTTTAAATTTTCATGGGGCCAAATACTAACGTATGGGGCCAAATTTAATTAGGTAGAAAAACCTCACCAAATGGTAAGTAAAAGACATCGAAATAACCTAAACTAAGCAACTAATCTATGAAAACAAGGGAAATGAGTTGTGACCTGCTCAGATCCGGTATTAAATGACCAGATCTGAGCAGTGAAGATGGATCTTTAGATGGGTTTTTTTAAGAAGAAGAGAGAACTAGAGAGGAGAGAGAGTATTTTTTTTTTTATGAGCAACTCGTTAATTTATGTATGATGTTTTTCCTAGTACAAATGCACGATGATGATGACATTCAAATCTTAGTAAGCACTTTTAGCTCCTGTAGAACCTATAGAAAAATCACCACTCGATTGTTTAAGTTTTTGGAAGAAAACAAATGGAAAAAGAAAAAGGAGTATGGTGTGGTACCACTACTAGAGAGTAGAGAGAATGATATATGAAAGTGGGAATCCTTTTTCTCACATATCGTTGTCCTTGAATTAATGAAACAAGAGAACCAAAAGTGGGCAAATCTTAAGGCAAGCAATTCTTCTCTTTTAAGTTTCAAGTCATTTGATTGGTTGGTGGGGACAGTTTTCAGGAGCATCTACACATCAAAATTTCATCTTTACACTTTACTCATAAGAATCTTTTTTTTTTTTTATCGGCATTTACTTATAAAAATCCTTTCGATGGAAAAGATTAAAATTAGCTTTGGGGTTAATCATAGAAGTGGTTTAAGGTCGGTAGAAAAGAGAACATCGAGCCTGTCCAAGAGTTCAAAACTCATGTCATCAAGGATTCTAGCAATGAACCTACTAAGCACATCCGTAGCAAAAGTACCCATGAATATCAAATAAATGAACGATGTCACTCTACTATGTTAAGTATACAGTTAACATGAAAAAACGTACTCATATAGTCATATTGATTACACAACATGATAAGTACATTTAGGGTCTATTAAAGAGCCTTTTATTATCACTAATGCACATATCACTGATTAATTAGCCTAAGAAAACCAGTTTTTCTTGGTACATAGGTTTGTTTGGTGGTTAGATGTCTGGATCAAAGGACGAGACGAGGAGCATAATCAAAAAGAGAGAATCCGTTGGTGTCTCTTTCGAAAAGAGAAGAGGGTCCACATTTGAAGGCTATGTAACCTCGCGTCATCCGGGCAGATAAAAAAGAATCTCGGCAGACATTTATTATTCGCCCATCCAGCTTGACGCGTTAAGGGGTGGCTAAATGGGTGGGCGAAAAACCTGTTGTACCCTTTCCCAAACATGTAAAATGTCTGTACTACCCTTGAGAATTTATATTACCCTAAAACTACCGAATGAAGTAATTCATTCTTCTCCTCCCCTTCTCCTCTTCCCTTCCCCTTTTCTTCCACAACCACCATTCTCATCCTCTATCACCACCCAATTCCACCCCTATCTTCTCTTTTACCACCATTCTCAACCCATATTCCCAATTCTATTCGGTGGCTTCTCAATTATTTGATTTCATCGTCGATTATTCGTCGTTAAGCGTCGATTCGATAACGATTCATCGTAGATATAATGGCTCCGAAAAAGAATAAAGGAAAGGAGAAAGAACCCACTCCTCCTGCTAGTCCAACATCTTCTTCTTCTACTACCCCTTCAATTCGACGAGAAATTGCAGGCGAAGAAGACGACTCAATGCATGCAAACTTTGATTTTTCATACGTCAATCAACCATTACAAGCTAATGGGTTTCAAATTAGAGAGCTACCTGATCATTTGGAGTCGAGTTCACTTCCTTTCCCTTCTTTGATTCTTGATTTTCTTCCAAACACTCTTGTTCATGGCTTTTCTCTAGAATGGTAGAGTTCCAACAATCCATGGCTTCTTTAACGTAAGAGGAATTCGTAGCATGATCACCTTCAAGAGTAGAAGATTCACCCCGCTCAATCTCACTCAAAACAACCATCTCAACAAAAAAAAAAAAACTTCTTCTTCTTTTTCTTCTTCTTCTTCTAACTCTCTCTCAAAATAACAAAAATAAAACAACCTAAGCTAATCGGTGGCTAAGTAGATTAATTTGTAGTTAGGTTAGCTTAATCGGTAACTTGTTTTTGAGTAAATCGGTAGCTTAATATGTGTGGGGGTATTTTAGACACTGAGATAAGGGATAGCCTAATTACACCCGGGTGATCGAATTTTCAAAAAAAAAAATTGTCTGCCGAGATTCTTTTTTGTCCGCCCGGATGACGCGAGGCTATGTAAGAGGTAGGTGTTGCTGAAGGACAGTTGTGTTGATGCTAAAATCAAACCCCAATTTAATTATTATGCAATCAATTCCTAACAATGACATGTAGCACTCCACTGGTATGTCACTCACTACTACTGCTTAATTTTTTTTTTATTTTTTTTTTTTATTTTTTTTATTTTTTTTAGAAAGCAAATTTCATTAACTAGAAAGCCAACATACGGTTACAATTAAAGAGTTCAGAAGCCATTTGTACTCTATGAAAGAAAGCACTCTTGACTGAATCCGAAAAGGATTCTGAGGAGAAATTAAACACACCTTTAGACCTCGCCTCCTTTGCTAGTCTATCTACTGAATTAAAAAACAACTTATTTCTAAACTGAAACACAACATTACTAAGAGTTTTAAACTCATTACAAGATCTCTCCAGATTTTCTAAGGCACACCAATGAAGAGAAGGAGAAGAAACAGACAATGCATTAACTGTAGAAACTAGGTTCTTGCAATCGTTGTAGATCACCACAGATTGCAAATTCATTTCTCTTATCCAGCTTAACACTGCAAGCAACGCCTTTGCTTCGGCATCAAGAGGGCATGAGGCTCTTCCTGAACTGATTCTACATTCCCTTCTGCAACCTGTTTTATCCAACAACAAAACAGCATATCCCATGAAAAAATCAGACTTGTTGAATGTTGCATCAAACATAAAGGTCCACTCCTTGGACTGAGGATTGTGTATATCGGTCATAGAACTTTGTTTTCTAATTTTAACAGGATCAGAAATGACCCAGTTCCCATAGTCCCGTGAGATCTGAGTGATCAGATTAGTAGGCCTTGGCACAATGTTGTTGTGTATAACTGCATTTCTAAATTTCCAGATAGACCAAAGAATAAAAACAATTTTACTGTGAAGATCAATCAAACCCTTATCAAACAACCAACTAAAAAACCAGGATCTAATGTCAGCAAAATCATTAAGAATTAAATTCTGTAGGGAGAAAGAGAACCAAATAGTTTTGGTAAAGTTGCAATGAACAAACATGTGCATTTCATCTTCAAGAGAATCATTGTTGCAGAGTCTGCAACAAGGGTAGCTGTTTTTATTTATCTGGTATATTCTTCTTCCCATTGGAAGTACATTTGATAACAGTTTCCAACAGAATAATTTCAGTCTAGGAATAACTCTAAGGTTCCACAGATTGGACCACAGTCTAGTAACACTAGGGTCATTGTTATAGCTAGTAAGATACTTATAGGCAGATTTCGTAGTGCACTCACCAGATGGCGTTGACAACCATCTGATTATATCCTCCCTGTTTTTGTTAGGGGTGATAGAAAATATTTTGTTGTGCACAGTAGGATCTATATACTTTCTTATTTTATCAAGTCTCCATTCTCCTTCATTGTTGATGATTTGTTCAACTCTGGTAGGAGTTTCATCATCAATGATCAATGGGAATAGAAGACTATCTTGGTCAGGCAACCAGAAATCATCCCATATATCTATGGAAGACCCATTATTGACCTGCCAAACATGATTTTGTTTTATGATTTTTAAGCCTTTTTTTATACTAGACCAAATCCAAGAGATATTAGATTTCCTAGACTTTTTAAGAGGGTTATACTTAGGAAAATATTTACATTTTAGGATCATAACCCATAGATGCTTAGGATTGTTTAACATTCTCCATGCTAGTCTAGTTAGCATAGAAAGATTTTGTTTATGGGGCTTCTAATTCCTAACCCACCATTTTCTTTACTTTTACATATGTTGTCCCAGGATTTGGTGAAAATGCATTTTTTTCGGATCCTTTTTACTCCACCAGAAATCTCTCTGAAGATTGTGAATCCTGTCAAGAGTTTCTTTAGGAAATGAAAGGCATTGCATCTGGAATATTGGGTATGAGTAGCTTTGTTGTTATTATCAAAAAAAAAAAAGTAGCTTTGTTGTTGTCACCGAGGAAAAACATACTAGTTTATGTAACAAGAAAGTTATGTTGACAAGTTTAGATAGACAATATCTTACAATTTCGGCTTCATTTCTTCTATAGAACTCAATCGTCGATGAATTTAAAGCTAATATTTTGGTGATATGTTTCTCTTGTAAAGTTTTACAATCTTAGAAAAAGTGAACAGAAACCGAGATACCAAACTTTATCATCTACCAATCTTAATTTCAACCGTCAATCTTCAACAGCTGGGTTCCAAATTGGGGGATAATGATATTATACGTCTCGATTTGTGCTCATTTTTTGTAGGATTGTAGAGCTTTATAAAGTGATTAAATATAATAAGTTTTAAGCACATACCAAAAGTAAGACTAAGAATTCCCCTTGGTGGCACAAGTTCCCTTTTATAAAAATAAAGGGATACCAAGATACACCACCAACATTCGATCACGTACCAAATAGACAATTATCACTTGTACAATCACGGAGATTTTGTTAAAAGGCGAAACTAAATTTTTATTTAGTTTCAATAGCCGAATTCCCACAAGTAATAAAACTTGTCTTGTTCACAAACGTGAACTGGAATCTAAACAAGACAAGTCTTGTAAGAGTACGCAGTCAACACCACTTGCAATACTTTAATTATAATGTAAAACAATATAATGCGGGAATAAAGTAAAGCAAGACACCAAACCTTTTGTTAACGAAGAAACTGCAATCCAACATAAAAACCTCGGGACCTAGTCCAGTTTTGAGCACCACATTGTTCTACTATCAAACACTAGTCTACTATCAAACTTCGGACTGGGATGTAGTTGAGACCGAACCTGCCCTCCAAGTGATTCAGCTGCCGTCGCACTCTTTACGTCTCTTGGACCTCGCAAGATCCTACTCTCTTGATTCCCCTAGTGGTCACCAAAGATAACGTCGTGAACCACCAGAAGTTGCTTCAGCCGCAGTGAAGACTTTACACCAAAATCGTCCTCCAACGATAATGGCAAAACCTAAATTCGAACTGAATCTATATAGCTTGAGTAGAAACCCCTAACTTAATAGTTCGGATAAGAATAACTTATACGGAAACTATTACCAACAAGGTCAATCGAAAATAGCTCGAGTGATTCCCTTGCAAGATTTCCTTAGGTCTTATAAGGACACACCGCCTAAGCGAAATCTTTTATCATGTCTGGTTCTCTTTACGTCTCGCAACTTTCGTTGTATAAGACGACCAATCAACAAGAACAAAACTATCAATTAAGATAGGTTTAGAACTTGTGCTTCACGGATCCCCAAAGTAAAGTCTTTAATAGTCGAACCGATAAAACGGTTGGGAGGACGACTATGCAACTTAATGTTACATAAGAGTGTAAGGGATGCATTGTAGCATTGCATGGTCCTCTCTATTTATAGTGATCCATGAGACATGGTTACTTAAGATAAAGCTAACTTGAGATTCAAGTATTCTCATTAATAAGGAAGGAACTCTTCTAGGATGGCAAGTATTGACTTGTTACCTTACATAGTTCTTTCTTAATAATGAGCACTTTCAATTAATTCAAGGCACTGCTAAAAATGACTTGCAAGTAATTGCCAAAGATAATTTACTTACAATAATACCGTAGAATTAACCAAACATAAGTGACATGTCACAAACGAAATTACTCTTCTTAAGGGATTTCCTTAATAAAGTCTAACGGTAAATCTAGTAGTTTCCTAGTTCAAGATCACAACTTAATAATATTAAGTTTGATCAATAAAGGAAAGAAAACCTTGATCTCTTTCACTCCAAAAATAGTGTCACAAGTACCACCAATATGCATGAAAAGATTGTCTCAAATCTAAGAAGAATAGTGCTCAAAATAGCCTTGTAAAGACCATAACAGAATAATTCACGCACTAGTCAACCGTCTTTGAAAAAGTCACGCCACTGGGTTCGCGAACCTAAATTCAAAAGTTGGCGAACCTAGCTGCCTAAAAAGTGAACTTTTGGGTACTCTATATAGGTTAGCCAACCCTAAAAACAAAGGTTGGCGAACCTATAGCTTGAAAAGCTTGTTAGGTTGGCGAACCTAAAAACAAAGGTTGGTGAACCTTTAGTAAATTGGCCACATAGTTTGGCGAACCTAATGCTCATGAGTTAGAAGATTACTCTTCAAATTCCAAACTAAGTAAACTTAGATTGTACTAACTCAATGTTGCAGTCATAAACCCAAATATCCTTAGCTTAATTAAGTAAAACTTGATCGTCACACTCAAAATTATCATCGAGATGAATCTGGGAAGGATTTTCTTATTCAATTTCACTATAGTTATACTAAAATCTCGACTATATTTCGGATGATAGAAAAGGTAATAGACATTTATCGAATCAAAGTTGTACTAACCTTTAAAGAAGTCTCGTAGACTCCACGCTTCCACTCCATCTTCGATCTTTAGGTTCCTTGATCTGAATCTCAACATCCTAATCTAACCCTAGCCCGAAATGACTTTAGTAGACTTTAAATCAAGTATTGAGGTTTGGTCAACTAACTTTGACGACCAACTTGACATACCAACGTCGGTGGGTTCAAGCGAGTATAGTGCCCTAACAATCTCCCCTTTTGTCAAATTTAGTGACAAAACCAATATTACATATCAAAAATTAAATTAACTCAAATCTTCAATATGCACTTGATTTCTTGAATCTTCAACTCCTTTAAATAAGTGTTTCAAATTATTCTTCTCTTGGTTCAGCGTGTTCATTCAATTGTTGAAGATCCGTAGCAGAACAACTTTACATTTAAACTCCCCCTTAAAGTTTGCATGGATGAATAGGAATTCCGCTCCAAGTTGTTAACCATGAAGGGTATTTTCTACACGTTTAGTTCATTGCACCGGAACTAAAGTGATACTACCGTATTCGATGTGTTCTCCCCCTTAGTTTTAACTTATCTATCTTTGTGTAGAATACAAATTAACTCACTCCCCTTGAAACATAGCTGCGAAAAAACTATGCCAAATAGTAGGCCACTTAGATCCATATTAAATATTCTCCCCCTTTTTGTCACAAAATATGTCAAATCAAGAAAGGTTCATCATTGCAAGAGATTTATCAAGACATTGGCAAACACAACCGAAAATGTTAGAGCATTGCTCGGTCAAACCTACTAGTGTTGGTATGTCAAGTTAGTTGTCAAGTTTAGATGTCAAAACACAATTCTTGATTTATCCCAATAGAGTTTAGATTTCGGAATTGGGATATTCAGGAAGTAGTAGAGACCTTGAAGACGAATACAAAGATTATTGAATGTTATAAATAAAAATCTATTGCTTTATCTCAAAGCAACCTATCTTATTGAATGTTATAAATAGAGGATTAAAGAACGAAACCACAAGCATCAAGCACACCTGAAATTTCTCTGTGGAATTGATTGTAAACTCTTTGCACTTCGGTGTAAGCTTGTTGTGGTAGTCATCCTCTATTATGTAGTAGTTCCTCTGTGGGATTTACCTAACGTCTATAAAGACTTCTCTAGAGAGTTGGGAAGCACAGGTAGGCGATAACATACCTTTGTGGTAATTATAAGATTAACCTGTAACCTTGGTTGCATGATCTCGTTCTTGTCTATTCTACGGTCCTTGTCTTCTGTAATAAGGTCATTCAAGAATAGATACGTAACTATAGGGTTTTACTAAGGCAACGTACGGCTGCACATGGTGTTGTAAGACCTAGTTAGCTCGAGTTGTGTAAGTTTCTTAAGTGATTCTTTTCACAGTTGAAGTAGAGACAAGTTGGGCATTATTCACTTTGGTTTACATGTTAGCCTCCGCTTGTAAGTAGATTTCCGTATAACCTTGATCATATCTAAAGGAAGTCACTTTCGTATGTTAAACTCAAAAGGATAGTCCGAAACATACAAGTGATAATAGAGGTTGCAAAGCCGAAGTTATCATAAAGCTTTTAACAGCGGTTAAAGACCATGTTAGGCCTGTAAAAGACGTCAGCTAGGGGAATCAAGTGCATAGGTGTTGATGGTGGTTTTTGGCAAGGAGGTCACAGGAGTAATTTTGCAT
>JAJJMA010096096.1:18433-43077 GCA_023529015.1 Papaver nudicaule
TGTTTGATAAGGGTTTGATTGATCTTCACAGTAAAATTGTTTTTATTCTTTGGTCTATCTGGAAATTTAGAAATGCAGTTATACACAACAACATTGTGCCAAGGCCTACTAATCTGATCACTCAGATCTCACGGGACTATGGGAACTGGGTCATTTCTGATCCTGTTAAAATTAGAAAACAAAGTTCTATGACCGATATACACAATCCTCAGTCCAAGGAGTGGACCTTTATGTTTGATGCAACATTCAACAAGTCTGATTTTTTCATGGGATATGCTGTTTTGTTGTTGGATAAAACAGGTTGCAGAAGGGAATGTAGAATCAGTTCAGGAAGAGCCTCATGCCCTCTTGATGCCGAAGCAAAGGCGTTGCTTGCAGTGTTAAGCTGGATAAGAGAAATGAATTTGCAATCTGTGGTGATCTACAACGATTGCAAGAACCTAGTTTCTACAGTTAATGCATTGTCTGTTTCTTCTCCTTCTCTTCATTGGTGTGCCTTAGAAAATCTGGAGAGATCTTGTAATGAGTTTAAAACTCTTAGTAATGTTGTGTTTCAGTTTAGAAATAAGTTGTTTTTTAATTCAGTAGATAGACTAGCAAAGGAGGCGAGGTCTAAAGGTGTGTTTAATTTCTCCTCAGAATCCTTTTCGGATTCAGTCAAGAGTGCTTTCTTTCATAGAGTACAAATGGCTTCTGAACTCTTTAATTGTAACCGTATGTTGGCTTTCTAGTTAATGAAATTTGCTTTCTAAAAAAAATAAAAAAAATAAAAAAAAAAAATAAAAAAAAAATTAAGCAGTAGTAGTGAGTGACATACCAGTGGAGTGCTACATGTCATTGTTAGGAATTGATTGCATAATAATTAAATTGGGGTTTGATTTTAGCATCAACACAACTGTCCTTCAGCAACACCTACCTCTTACATAGCCTCGCGTCATCCGGGCGGACAAAAAAGAATCTCGGCAGACAATTTTTTTTTTTGAAAATTCGATCACCCGGGTGTAATTAGGCTATCCCTTATCTCAGTGTCTAAAATACCCCCACACATATTAAGCTACCGATTTACTCAAAAACAAGTTACCGATTAAGCTAACCTAACTACAAATTAATCTACTTAGCCACCGATTAGCTTAGGTTGTTTTATTTTTGTTATTTTGAGAGAGAGTTAGAAGAAGAAGAAGAAAAAGAAGAAGAAGTTTTTTTTTTTTGTTGAGATGGTTGTTTTGAGTGAGATTGAGCGGGGTGAATCTTCTACTCTTGAAGGTGATCATGCTACGAATTCCTCTTACGTTAAAGAAGCCATGGATTGTTGGAACTCTACCATTCTAGAGAAAAGCCATGAACAAGAGTGTTTGGAAGAAAATCAAGAATCAAAGAAGGGAAAGGAAGTGAACTCGACTCCAAATGATCAGGTAGCTCTCTAATTTGAAACCCATTAGCTTGTAATGGTTGATTGACGTATGAAAAATCAAAGTTTGCATGCATTGAGTCGTCTTCTTCGCCTGCAATTTCTCGTCGAATTGAAGGGGTAGTAGAAGAAGAAGATGTTGGACTAGCAGGAGGAGTGGGTTCTTTCTCCTTTCCTTTATTCTTTTTCGGAGCCATTATATCTACGATGAATCGTTATCGAATCGACGCTTAACGACGAATAATCGACGATGAAATCAAATAATTGAGAAGCCACCGAATAGAATTGGGAATATGGGTTGAGAATGGTGGTAAAAGAGAAGATAGGGGTGGAATTGGGTGGTGATAGAGGATGAGAATGGTGGTTGTGGAAGAAAAGGGGAAGGGAAGAGGAGAAGGGGAGGAGAAGAATGAATTACTTCATTCGGTAGTTTTAGGGTAATATAAATTCTCAAGGGTAGTACAGACATTTTACATGTTTGGGAAAGGGTACAACAGGTTTTTCGCCCACCCATTTAGCCACCCCTTAACGCGTCAAGCTGGATAGGCGAATAATAAATGTCTGCCGAGATTCTTTTTTATCTGCCCGGATGACGCGAGGTTACATAGCCTTCAAATGTGGACCCTCTTCTCTTTTCGAAAGAGACACCAACGGATTCTCTCTTTTTGATTATGCTCCTCGTCTCGTCCTTTGATCCAGACATCTAACCACCAAACAAACCTATGTACCAAGAAAAACTGGTTTTCTTAGGCTAATTAATCAGTGATATGTGCATTAGTGATAATAAAAGGCTCTTTAATAGACCCTAAATGTACTTATCATGTTGTGTAATCAATATGACTATATGAGTACGTTTTTTCATGTTAACTGTATACTTAACATAGTAGAGTGACATCGTTCATTTATTTGATATTCATGGGTACTTTTGCTACGGATGTGCTTAGTAGGTTCATTGCTAGAATCCTTGATGACATGAGTTTTGAACTCTTGGACAGGCTCGATGTTCTCTTTTCTACCGACCTTAAACCACTTCTATGATTAACCCCAAAGCTAATTTTAATCTTTTCCATCGAAAGGATTTTTATAAGTAAATGCCGATAAAAAAAAAAAAAGATTCTTATGAGTAAAGTGTAAAGATGAAATTTTGATGTGTAGATGCTCCTGAAAACTGTCCCCACCAACCAATCAAATGACTTGAAACTTAAAAGAGAAGAATTGCTTGCCTTAAGATTTGCCCACTTTTGGTTCTCTTGTTTCATTAATTCAAGGACAACGATATGTGAGAAAAAGGATTCCCACTTTCATATATCATTCTCTCTACTCTCTAGTAGTGGTACCACACCATACTCCTTTTTCTTTTTCCATTTGTTTTCTTCCAAAAACTTAAACAATCGAGTGGTGATTTTTCTATAGGTTCTACAGGAGCTAAAAGTGCTTACTAAGATTTGAATGTCATCATCATCGTGCATTTGTACTAGGAAAAACATCATACATAAATTAACGAGTTGCTCATAAAAAAAAAAATACTCTCTCTCCTCTCTAGTTCTCTCTTCTTCTTAAAAAAACCCATCTAAAGATCCATCTTCACTGCTCAGATCTGGTCATTTAATACCGGATCTGAGCAGGTCACAACTCATTTCCCTTGTTTTCATAGATTAGTTGCTTAGTTTAGGTTATTTCGATGTCTTTTACTTACCATTTGGTGAGGTTTTTCTACTCCTTCAAGGAGGTTTATCCAGTGCCGGTCCTGTATTTCTGGTGGCCTAAAGCCAAAAAAAATTTGTGGCCCCTTTTTAATAGGAAAGATGTTAAATAACATTAAATTCTTTCCCTTCTCATCCACCATAATTCTTCATTTTAATTTGTCACCCCTGACAAATTCGTTTATATTTATTTTTCCCCCAAGCATGCCATATGTTCACATTAGGTCCCATTTCTAACCGTCTCTTGTATGTGAAATTTTCTGTTTTTGTGGCCCCCTTCTTTGTGGGGCGTCAAGCGGTGCTTCTCCCGCATATATAGCAGGACCGGCCTTGGGTTTATCTACACCTTCAAGGTGGTTTTATCTACTCCTTCAAGGAGGTTTTTGTACGTTTTAATGGCGGTTCTTGGTTGTTTTGGGTTTTAAGATCACTAGGGATGTACTCCAACGACGAAAACTTCATCAGAGTTGTCTCCGGCGACGGAATCTTCATCATCTATCTTTCCGGCGACGGGATCTTCATCGGTGAATTATTTGACGACGGAAGTTTCATCACTAGTTACAAGAGATTTGAGCAAATCACTTCTATTTTGGGAGCATATCTTTTTATAGAAGAAAAACAAACAAAATGGTTGGGATATATTTCCGAGTATAACCATTCTTCCTCCGATTAAATCGGATCTTATTCATACCTGTATTTGTCTTACTCCGTTAATCCTTCTCTTTCTCTTGTCGGATTTCTCGGTATTGTACTTCTACGGTATGTTTATGGTTCTTTGTATTATCTTATTTTCGATCTTCAACTCAATGTAACCTCGAATTTCCATTAATGAAAAGGTCTTTGATTTTCAAAAAAAAATAAATAAATAAAAAATTAACGAGTTGCACTCCATTTTTTACTCGCATTTTTAGGCTTAGTCTTATGGTGTCCAATCTAGTATACTAGATTAGACATCCACGTCAGCTAGTAGGTAGGAGACGTTCTTATGGTTTGGCGAGATAGGATTTCAAGACGCTGAACCATTCAATGCTGAGAGCTAAACCATTTAGCGCTGAGAAATCTCAGCCATTAAATCAAAGTATGACAATTAATTCAACGGATAAGAATGTAGTGCTGAATCATTCAGCGTTTTTTCACTTTTTCAGCGCTGAATGGTTCTGCGTTTCCTCACTTTTCAGTGCTGAACGGTTCAGCGCATCAATCTTGCTAATACTTGAGATACTAGCATCTGCTAGGAGAGAAAAGTAGTAGAGATGGAAAAGACCACGCTTTTACTGGATCTAGTATACTAATTGGAACCAGACTAAGCCTTAGAATTAACTTACCGTTAGTTTTCATCTTTAACAACTTTGTGGAGGACCATAAAGTGTAGTAACCAATTTTTCCATTAAAACCTCCTAAAATTGGTCTTTATTCATATTTTATGTAGACTAAATGAAAATTTTGATTTTTGCCCTGACCATGAAAGGAGTATTTTACTGGAGATAAACTTTTAAATACATTATCATCTATATTTTATGACAAAATTAATGTCGAAAATGTATGATGATATAATCTCATCTACTTTCATACTGTAATTATATTTAGTCCATATTTAAACAAATAAAAGTTATAAAACCTACTGCTCCGTATCTAGTACTAACACTTAACCTGTAGTATGTTAATTAAAAGCAAAGCAAAGCAAAGCAATAAATAATTAGAAGTCTCAAAAAATAATTCTAGATTTCTAATGATGTTCTAAACGAGAAAATGTATCACAAATAAATAAATATAGGAGCGAATATAATAATGGTGGGAATGTATAGGGTCACTGATGTAACCCCTGGGCATTTTCATCATCATAAGTCCTATTCATAATTAAAGTGTCATTAACCTTTTATAATTGGTTACTAGTGTTCATTGTCTTTGTACTACAAGTTAATGCTAATTACCGGTCTAATGTTTGGGAAATGTAAAAACCTATTGGTCGGTTGAAGTTGATATCTGCGTTACCCACTAGCAATACAAAAATTTACCAAATTCCATAAAACAAAAATTATTACTCCTAAACCCTCTATGTTTTAAAAGACAACGATAAAACATCAACCAAACAGTATTCAGTATTTAAAACTGTCTTAACTACCGATCTTAGATTCTTGATTTCCCATCAAAAACAAAGAAGCACTACACTACAATGACAATAGCCTTGAATGATGCCTTAATATGTTTACCTTAACCATGTTTAAATCTAAAGTGTACTCAAGGCTAGTAGGAACTTTGGAAACATGATTTGTATAGAAATCTCAAAACTCTAGCCCCTAAAATCACATTACTAGATGATGTAATCTTGCATAGACTTTATAGGGAGTGCCAAAGAGCTAGGTATAAAAATGGGTACCAATAATGGTAATCCTCTTTTTAATAAATCACTATTTTACTACAGTAAAGATGAAACCTAACCCCATGAAAAAAAACCTTAGGAAGAAAATGAGTTTTTCAATGGTGAAATTGATGACCAGGCAAAATTCTCTCCTTACTGAACCCTTAAAAATTGTCATTATGGGATCTTCCAAACAAATTGGAGAATAAATACACCACTTTATTTTTTTACATAAGTGGTGTTGCTTTTAAACAACAAAAAGCAGAAAAAAGAATAAAGTTAGAAGAGAGAGGGAAGAAAAAGACAAAATAAAAAGCTCTCTTTTTCTTCTTCTAACACCAAAACTGCAAAATATTGTTACCTACTCTTAAGTTGTGTTTGTGTTTTCTCAGTTTTAGTTTTCTGCAACTTGTACAAACTATCATGAGTTTCTGAACATATCAAAGTTGGGGTTAGTTTTTTTTTTTTTTTGGACAGTAGGGTTTGGTTTTGAAGAATGGATTTGTTTTGTTTTTTCATCAGAGTTATCATTCATCAACAAACCATTACAAAAATCGTTCTTTTATAAAATGATGATAATGGGTTTAAGAAACAAATTCAGGATTTTGTGATTTTTTTTTTAATTTTTTGTTCTGCTCTTCAGTTTTTTCATTTTTTTTTTTTTTTTTTTTTTTTTTTCTCCCTCTGTGATGGGTAATGCTAGTGGGAAAGAAGAGGTGGGTAACAACAACAATCAAACTGAACATGGGTTTGATTATCATGGTGGTGGTGAGGATGCGCAGGATATGGAAGAAGCTGATAACTCTGCGCATGTTAACTACCATGCACTTGGTGGGTCTTCCCATTCTGAACTGATGGGCCAGCCTCCTCCTCCCTTTAACCCCACAGCAACTCACTTCCCTTCGAGGTTCACGCCTCAGGTAAATTTTGGTTCTTTTTTCTTCCATTTTCTTTAGCTAATTCAATTCAAAATGGTGTTTCAATTACCTGTTTATCTGAGTTTTCGTTAGTAAATCAGTGTGTTTGTTTGTTCTGGGTGGGCAGATTCGTATGGAATAGTTCTTTATGTTTGAAATTGATTTGATTTTTGAGTTCCCTGCATAGATAATGTAGATAAGTTTGTGCATCTAGCGTTTCAGGTTTGTTATTTTGTGGAGTTTTTGAATTTGGGATTGTTATTATATTTTGGCAGTTTTGCATTAGAAAAATATGAAGCCTCTGAATATACTCTTTTCTTTGTACTTATCAGCTGTTTAATCGGTAAATCAAAAGTGAAGGGATTGCAAATGTTTTAGCATTGTTTCATGTGTTTTACAAGTAAAGTTTTGAAACTAGTGAAAAGGGAAGGAAAAAGATGCGATCTTTGTGTATTTGATTGTGAATGTCATGGCACTCTCTGGAGGTTTGTTGACTTAGGTTACACTACTTGCAGGAAGGGCCGAAGGGGTTTTGCTAAACTTGCCAATCTGTTTTTGTTTGTTCGCTTTCCAGTTAATGTGCTCTTTTTCTCGTGAATGGAAAATCTGTTTCCCTAATTTCGTAAATCATAAATTTGCTTTTCATTTTCTTAAATGTGTGAATTTCATATAGAGTTCTTTCTTGATTTCTTTTGATTTTTGAGAACATTCCATATTACTATGTTCTTCCACAGAGAGTGTGAGACCAACTTGGAAGCAGCTTATCTTATTCCTCGGTACATCTTACTTTGATCATGCATAATGTGACATGAGGATCTAGTATAATGCTGAAAAATAACTATAAGCTGTATCAGCATTAAGATATTTTTGTTTACATTGTCATAGTTGCTCAATGGCCAAGATATGAATGTCTAGATTGTAAGCTGTGCAAAAGCAGGCTAAAAGTTTGTTTTATTTTGGTTTTGTTTCTCAGTCTCCCGTGATTCCATTAAGGAGACCAGGTGAAATTGTCATTCCTAGGCATGCCTGGCCCCAAAATGATACCATACCTGAGGTCAGGTACGAGGATGGGATACCAACCATGATAACTTGGAGTCATGGTGGAAAGCAGGTCGCTTTGGAAGGATCATGGGATAATTGGAATACAAGGTACCAAGAGAAAAGCGCTTCAAGTTTGGGCATTTGTTTCAGTTTAAGTAAAATTTATGGCAATAGCTGTCATGCATCCAAGTTTAAACTAGTCATGTAAAGCTTCTCTCATATATGATTTTTCTTTGCAGAATGACATTGCAGAAATCAGGCAAAGACTTCATCATTGTGAAGGTGCTTCCATCGGGAGTGTATCAGTACAAGTTTCTTGTAGATGGACGATGGACATATGCCCCTGACTTGCCATGGTCCCAAGATGAGACGGGTAATGCTTATAACGTTTTGGACTTACAGGTATATTCTACAATCTGTTCTTTCTGAGTTTATTTTGACATCTGATATGGAATGCACGTCTCCATATTTAACCTCTTTTTCGTGATAAAAGTGTCCTTCGCCGTTAGTATTTGTTGAATGTTTACTATCTTCTATTATACCAACGCATGTCATATATACTCCATTGGACAAGATGATAAAGTCATGTAGAAGCAAATGAATGCTTCTTATTTTGGTCATATGGTCTCATTCTGCTGTTAATTCCCTCGGCCTCGAAAGTGGTTTTGTACTTTTGTTAGGAAATTTTTGATTTTAGGCAAATGAAAAAGGTAAAGTTTACTCTTCATACAAAAATTGTACACGGATTTACTTCCACAATTAATTGTTTATGACGGGAGTAAGATCCGGGGCAGAGTAGAAGCATCTGGAATCCCGATAATTACATAAACCATTGTAGGTAGCTAACACGATTATCAATTATCTTCAGTCAAGAAGGTTTGTATTGTAAAGACTGAGACTCTGAAACTTGATGCAGGATTATGTGCCGGATGACCTAGATAGCATTTCTGGCTTTGAGCCTCCTCAGTCTCCTGATTCCAGCTACAATAGTTCAAACCTCACTTCAGAGGATTACGAGAAGGAGCCACCATTTGTCCCACCTCACCTACAAATGACACAACTCAATGTGCCGGCATCATCATCCATCACGGGGAACCAATCTTCTTTGTCTAGACCTCCACACGTGGTACTTAACCATTTATATGTGCAAGAGGCGAAGAGGGGTCAGTCCGTGGTTGCACTTGGTTCCACAAATCGGTTTAAGTCGAAGTATGTGACCGTGGTGCTTTACAAGTCACTGCAGAGGTAGACAGAAAATACCCCTTACGTCTGAAGTATTTTCTTTGATGGTATTAACTATAAAGAAATAGATAATTTACTACAGTTGTGTCAAAGGCGAGATGGATAAGAAACCCCTCATAGATTGACATTGTAAACACTTTCCCAATGCAGAGGCTTGTTAAGCAAATCCATCATATACTTCTAGTTTTCCCATTTCTTTTTCTTCCTCTTTTTTCCTTTTCTTATAATTTAAAGATGCGGCATTTCTTCTTTGTAGCACTTGAGCTAACTCATTTTTCCCTTTCTTATAATTTAAAGATGTGGCATTTCTTCTATTTTGCTTTGCACTGAGCTAACTCAACCCTAGCTAGTGTTACCTGGGCAGTTCACCCTGGCACAACCTATTATTGAAAAAGGTCAAATTAAGACAGCAAAATAGTTAAGTTCATCTTTTGGAAGAATACCGTGTTTTGCATTTCTAGTTTCTTGCATTAGCATACTAATGACCAACGTTTAGTTCTCATACCATTAAAAGTTGCTTGAAAAGCATCAATATAGGCAAAACAAACTCGAGTACAGACAATCAATTTTCATGGTAAAGATAAAGACTCGGCTTTGATCCAATTCTAATTTAAACCTAAAATTCTTACTATTCAAATTCAAAGCTAAAATTCTTACTACTCAAATTCAAATTTATTACATCACTGTTATGTTTTCTTCTTCCACTTCCAGCATCTAACCTTTGAGCTCATTGACCATCCCGATTATTTTAAGGCTACCAATTGTTCACAGTGATGTGCCAATACAGAATTACTACCCTACTAACTAAAAGACTGGGCATCCTTTAACCTGAATACCAGGTTCGGTTGGGCAAGTAGCTAAAGGACAGTGATCAACATTGGTCCCCCACCACTTCACATTCAGATTCTGATTTTGTAATGCTAAGAACAACAGCACGCCCATGAAGGCTGTCCCGGCATCCAGTGCTGCCGACAAAACGTAATTGTATTTCTGCCACCACCCTTTCCTGTACTTGAACACAAAGTAGTTGAACATCATTCCTGTGAATAGCCAACTAGCAATATTTGTAGGCGTTGCTGGAGGCATGCCAGCGAATCCATAGGAGATAACAGGTATATTGATCAACGGAATCCATTTCTTCTCGGGAAAGATTTTGCTCAGCACCCAAATTGGTACCGGCAGAACAGCTCCAACGGCGAACAACCACACCAAGTTTCGGTACTGTCCACCTGGTCCGAATAATCTATTTGGTCCGATTAGCCCCCATATAACAGAAGCATCAAAGGTAACTTTGTATTTTGGGCAAGTCCATGGACTATCTGGATGCAGAGCATCAACGTCACAAATGTTTTCGATTTTTTCAAGCATCCACCATGCAACTCCAAGGTTGACAATACCTGCTATTACCGTTCCTGCAAGCTTCATCATAGAAAGAAAGAGATCGCAAGTAAGTGATGAACTTTTTATATCATGCACACATAATTGCAACATTTCTAAGGTGTTTTGAGTTTCATACCTGCGCGGTGTACATACACTTAGGTGGGATTTTCATGTAGTGACCAAGTTTTAGATCCGATAAAAACGAGAGTGCATGAACAGTACTTATACGACCATATATCTTGAAAAGAAGACTGGCAATGGGTTTTCCGGGATAGATTAAACCGAAGAAGTATTGCGCTATTATGTCGTATCCTGGTTGCTGCAACATAACAACAATAGCATCCAATAGTTAGTGCAAAGTTTTGTTCTTACTGATGTCTTATCCCAATTGATATAATGGAAGAAGGGAAAAGTATAAAGAGATTGGAAAGTAAGTACCTGGTTAGTAGTTGCTTGAATGACTCCAATGGGTAAGGTGACAACAAAAGCCAATGCGAACGCGAAAAGCATCCCCCACCAAGGAAGCTGAATAGTTTCTCGCCAAACGAAGGACATTAAGAGAGACAGACCAATGCTTCCTCCCAAGAGAATGAGATACCACCACTGAGGAACTTCCCTGTAAGCCTTCATCAATTTTGCATGTATGTCCAATTTCACACTATTCGCTGCTGATTTAGTCTGTCTCATAATATCACTGCAAGAATCGAAGTCGGTCAAGACTAGATATCAAACATTCTTAACTTTACTACAAAATTGGCAATGCTAGTACTGAACTGCACTTAGTAGTATGGCACTATGGTTACTGTATCTCAAAACCTTCCCCAAAATGAACTAGTAAGTCACCGTTATGAAAGAAATAAATGTATACCTGCCATGAAATAGTGCAACATGCACGATAGTAGCTGTAAATCTTGCGAACCCAGACCCGATTGATAGAGCGAACAATGGGCTGAGATATAATTTCCCATAACTATTATAAGCCGCTTCATTAAGATCAAATTGTGGTGTAAGGATCTTGTCTGTATTGTAAATTTGACCAGTAGCAGTGAAAAGCTTATTTGAAAACATAGGAAATCTCCTTGCATCGAAAGTATTAAACTTCCAGTAACAAATGGGAATGATTATGTAAACGAACATAATGAATCCCACTGCAGTATTGAGAATTGAAACCCATGGTGTAACAAGTGGACTTCCATGGTAAGCTGAAATTCCTGCCCAATCAAGAGTGAAAGCACCTACACCAAGTCCATGATAACCAGATCCAATCTGCTGGGCAGTAATGCTATGGGGCCATACCCAGCATACCCAAGAGAAGAATGTCAACATAGGGAATAGATAACCAGGCAATGCGTAGTAAGCGAAACTTGCCGCCATGAAAATGAGGAAGAATTGCATTCTTGTTAGGCTTCTGGATTTTGGATCCTTCTCATGCAGAGCTCTGTGAAACAGTGAAATTACTAATTAAGAATGGGTGTAGTTTGAACTATTTCCCTTAAGAAAACGATTTTCTTTTCAATTTTACTTAGAATTTTCAGACTTTTAAGTTTAACAAAATAAAACAAGCAGCCAGGGTCCATAGCTCAGTGGTAGAGCATTTGACTGCAGATCAAGAGGTCACCGGTTCGAACCCGGTTGGGCCCTTTTTATGTTTTTTTTTTCTATCTCACCCTTACATTTCTAATCTATATCTTTCAAAATATGATTGGACGTGGAATGATAGAACAGAATACCTGAACAAAGAAACCTGAGCAAGGTTTGATGGCCACCACATTTCAGCTGGATCAACCAAGTATCTCTTCAATATCCCTGCCCATCCATACCCCAATATCTGCAGCAATTCCATTCAACGACAAAAATCACATTTGTAATTTCTAGAGAGAACAACAAAATTAAGAGTTATTTTGAATTCCCTTGCACTTGGCAGCACTAAGAGTTTCTTACTAGGCAGGCTCCTACTACAATGGGTTTCTCATGGACACAGCTCAAGATCCATCGGAGCTAAAAGGTTTCTCATGGACACAACTCAAGATCCATCGGAGCTAAAAGGTTTCTCATGGACACAACTCAAGATCCATCGGAGCTAAAAGGTTTCTCATGGACACAGCTCAAGATCCATCGGAGCTAAAAGGTTTCTCATGGACACAGCTCAAGATCCATCGGAGCTAAAAGGTTTTCTCATGCGGCTTCTACCACAATGGGTTTTGTGGGGTAAATTGGTGAGATTAAATTTTGCCACTAAGATTATAAAGATAAAAAAGATTATGCGAAAAGAAAGACCAAATGTACAATTATTGCGAAAAAGAAAAAGAGGCAAGTACAAAACAAAGAAAGAAGAGACCAGAGAAGCAGAAGCTACAGATGCAAACCCAAAGAAGCTAGCATTAGAGCAAATAAGGTAAACTAAATTAAAAAGGAAGAAGGTAAAAGAATGAAAATTATTTACCTGAGTGGTCAAGACGATAAGAAGAGCTAAAAAGAAGCTGAAGGTTTGTTTATAATAAGCTTTCATAACAGTAATAGCACCAATAGAATAAGCATCACCACCACCACTAGCAACACCACAGTTAGCAAAGATTGTGATGATAACATGTTCTTTCATATTAAAAGGTCCTGGATTCAAACTGAAACTTTTACCCAGAATCGTTATATCCTTCTTTGGAAGTACGGCTGCCATAAATTTACCAACGGGTAGTACTCCAATTTGCATCAAGATTGCTGATATTGTTAATGGTTGAGTACGGTAAGTGAAGAATGTATTCAGAAATATGAGTATGGTACACGAAACTGTACCAAGAAACCATACTCTAAATGTCATTACTGGTAGTGATGGGTCATCTGTTTCTGGTACTACTAGTCTAACTTCTTCAATCGGTGAATGGTCATCCGATGATTCTTCAGTTTCTTCCACGTAATGGCTTCTCTCTTTTGACGGCTCCATTGTAGGTGGATTTTTGGCTCTGAGTTTTGAGAAACCCTCTACTTCACCTACTGTATAAGAACTTAAATTGAGTTTTTTTTTCAAGGTACAAGAATTTTATACCAAAGGAAAGAGATCAAAAATATTAGTTGCAGTTATCGTATTCGTATTTGTATATTCGTATTAGAGATGAAATTAAATGAACTTCCGAACATGCCCTCAATCATATATTCTTAGGAATTTTGATCCCATTAGTTTCCCCTTTGCTCATCTCTGCATTAGGCTGGGAGTCAAATCTCAAATTTAAATTGAGAAAGTTTAAATCCTAAAGAATATACAGAATAAAAAGATTTTGGAAATCATCCTGATATAATGCCAGTATACATGTCATGCACAATTGGTCCGCTATTTTTAGTTGGAACAGAAAAAGATTAACATACCACGAGAAAAAAACTGCAAGAAAAGACCGTGTCTCGCAAAATGCATGGGCTAGGATGGTGCCAAGTCAGTGAAACAACTGTACTTTGAGGTTAGAGACTGATTGTGGACCATTGACGGCGTGTGATATAGAAAGTATTAGAAGGAGCTTCCTCAAGGTTATGGTATGTAACGTTAACGTCTGCACGTTAGATCGCCAAGTAAGATGACAGTAGTCTTGTGTTTGTCTCGTGTCGCCACCGAATAACACAAACTTAGTGGGATCCACGTGGCGAAACTGGATTGTGGCATTGTGGTCCGTTAAGGGTCAAAGCAGAAGACGTGTTTGGACCTCTCTGCGCCTTAAATTCTTTTTCCATGTAGGGTCCGTATGGCGACTTGACTTATGAACTACCTATTCCTTTTAGGACAAGGTCTAATTAATGGCCCTTAATTAAGCTTCTTAATATGACTTCCTTGTCTAGTACACTCTGTCTAGTGTCTAATACTATTACTAGTGAGAGTGAGGTTGGGTGATGATGATGGGTTTTGTTCTTGATAATGATTATGTTGATGAGAGTAGATGGATAATAAATGGATCAGATTCTCTCCCTTGAATCCTCAGCCTCACGAATAAGATCAATACTGTATTAGGTTCTTTCGAATAGGATCCTACATTGGCTTAAATGTGACTGTGTATTCGCAGTATTTTCAAGGGCCTAGTTCAACTATGCTAGTCCCAGAAGAACTTGAAAGTCACAGGGTTTGTACTAGTAGTGTCTAAAATTGGACTTATGAAAGTAAATGCACTTCAATTTTATTTATTTTTTTCTACAAGCAAAGGCCTTGAAAAAGGCAATCAGTTGGCTTCAACAACCGGCAGAAGCTAGGTTGGAGTACACGACCAAAACATAAAGCAAGAATTATCTTTGCCCCATTGAGCTAAGGAGTGCGCGACTCCATTACAAATTCTAGGACTAAAAGGAATGCAAGAAACTAAATTTGCCGAGAAAGTCGGAATGTCTTTGAAGATAGCATCAGTCCTTTGATCACCATCAAAACAGCCAGCAGAAAATTGATCAACAGGGGTCTTTGCATCACTTTCAACTATAAACTGAGAGATCTTCAATTCCACAACTTTCTTGAGAAGGGCATGGATACCTTTAGCTTCAGCTTCTTCAGGAGATCTGGCTTGAACATGAAGAGCAGCACAAAAGGAGACTTTTCTGACATAATGTCATGTCCCTGCTATGGGCACTTCTGGCTAAGGGCACCCCGGGTGTCAGGAATCAACATTAGTTATCCGTTAATTACCGTTTTAGTTGATTATGTTTTAAATTATATTAACGTCCTGTACGTGCGGTTGGCACGAGTACTGTACGTCTTCCCTTCTTATACTGTTTTGATTCTCTGTAATCTTATCCAAGAAAATATCTAAGTAATAGAAAGAGTGTTTCTCCTCCAGTATCCTTTCCCTCACTCTAGGGTTGGGAATCATGTGTTTTGAGATCATTTTTGTAGTGGAAACACTACAAGTGGTATCAGAGCACTCGATCAGAGTGAATTGTTACAATGGTTAGTCAAAAACATATAGATCAGCTCAATGAGAAATATAAATCATTGTTCAAGGCTCAATCAGATGGGTTAGACGAAATTCAGAAACAACAGGAGTTGAATCAGCGAGCTACTGAAGAGAAAATGGAGAAATCCCTGGCTAAAGCTCTTGAAGTTTTCAGAATCTCTATGAAGGAAGAGATCCAGACTGCAGTACAGGAAGGACTCAAATCTACAAACGAGCAACTTGAAATTCTTCAAAAGGAACGTTCAACAGAGGATTCGGGATTGGGATCTGGTTATTCTAGCAAATCTGGTGTCGATTCCAATGGTGAAGGAAGTAAAGGTAAAAATCATCAGAACCCTCATTCTTTTCCTCCACCGCATAGACATAAGGTTGAATTCCCTAAGTTTGATGGTAAGAATCCTAGGTCATGGCTCAGGAAGTGTAAGAAGTATTTCCTGTTAAATAATACGAATGAGGAAGAGAAGGTAGTTATGGCCTCTCCCCTCTCTGTATTTGGAAGGAAAAGCGGATGTGTGGTATCAGGATTACCAGGAGGGCAGAGAGACTATCTATTGGGAGATGTTTTCAAAAGCTACCACTACGCGTTTCAAGAGTTTGGCCATGATGATATAGTGGGAGAGTTCAACAAATTACGTTAACGTTGGTACTGTGGTTGAGTATCAAGAGTTGTTTGAGGAGTTGAAAGCTCTCATGATAGCCAAAAATCGTCATCTCACTGCAGTACTTCACTTCCAGTTTTATCAGTGGACTGAAGGAGGAATTACGACTAGTTGTGCAGATGTTTCACCCAAAAACTTGCAATAAGACATTTATCTAGCTAGGATGTAGGAGGCTGTGTTGGAGAATGCTGCTAAGAAGATGAAAACACCCTTACCAAATTCCTCAGAGCCATAGAGTATTCAACACTTCACCAAAATCATCTTCACCCTCACCTAAACACCACACCCTTACAAGTCCTAAGTCAATTACTATTAAGAAGTTGTCTTATGCAGAGATGAAGGCCATGAGAGACAAATGCTTGTGTTATAATTGTGATGAAATTTTTAAACCTGGTCATAAGTGTATTAAGCAATATCTCTATATGATGGTAGCTGAAGAGGAAGAACCACAAACTTCTGAAGATGAATCCACTGATAACTCCTATATGCAGCAAGAGAGTGGTGAGGAGGAAGTAGAAATGTCAGTTGCTCTGTCAGGTAGCATCTCTCATAACATTGTTAAGGTTCACGGTATTACTAAGAGTAAAAAGATGCTCACAATATTTGTGGATAGTGGGAGCACACACAACTTCTTGGACCCAGAAGTAGCAAAGTGGAGTGGGTATCAAATTGAACCTACAAGTGTTTTTCCAGTGGCAGTGGTTGATGGCAACAAAATGTTGAGTAATGCTAAGTGTCCTCAGTTTCAGTGGAGTGTGCAAGGGCACCAATTCAGTTTTGATGTGAGGTTGCTAGCTCTTGGTGGTTGTGATATGGTGCTAGGAGTTGAGTGGATGAGAGAAATCAGTCCAGTGCAATTTGATTTCAAGAAAATGACCTTCTGTTTTATGAGAAACAAGAAGAAGGTAGTTTTGAAGGGTATGAATGACACTGTTAAGGTGTCTGTAATGTCTATAGAGGCTTGTCAAAAGTACTTGAAGAAAAATAGACATGGGATTACGGGCCATCTATTCTCCACTTCAGCCACTAACAATAACCCCTCAATACCTGACATCCTTAGCCCACTCTTAAACAGATTTGTGTCAGTCTTTCAAGAACCTAAAACTCTTCCTCCAGCTAGGAAACATGATCACCATATTCCATTACAACCACTCTCTTCTCCTCCAAACCTAAGACCCTACAAAATACCCTATGTGCAAAAAGAAGTTGTTGAGAAGCTTGTGAAGGAGATGATAGCAGCTGGAGTTATCATCCCAAGCCATAGTCCATTCTCTTCACCCATTCTGTTAGTGAAGAAGAAAGATGGGAGTTGGAGGTTTTATGTGGACTATAAAAGACTAAATGATATCACCATCAAGAATAAATACCCCATTATTGTTATAGATGAACTGTTGGATGAGCTTCATGGATCAAAGGTCTTCTCTAAGATTGATTTGAGAGCTGGATATCATCAGATCAAGGTTTCTCCACAAGACACACATAAAACAGCCTTCAAAATGCATCAAGGACATTATGAATTCCTAGTTATGCCCTTTGGACTCACTAATGCTTTTGCCAGTTTTCAGGCATTGATGAATGAGGTGTTTGAGCCATACTTAAGGAAGTTCATCCTTGTATTTTTTTGATGACATATTAGTGTACAACCCTGACATGGAGACTCACCTGCAACATCTAACCACAATCTTGTCAGTACTCAAGGAGAACTCTTTGTATGCTAAGTTATCTTTTGGTTAGCCTAACATTGAGTATTTGGGGCACATCATCAGTGGAGATGGAGTGGATGCTGAACCAAAAAAGGTATCTTGCATGAAGAATTGGCCTACTCCTACTAATATTAAGGAGTTAAGGGGGTTCTTAGGACTCACAGGCTATTACATGAAGTTTGTGAGGAATTATGGGCTTATCTGCAAGCCACTTACTGAATTATTAAAGAAGAATAATTTCAAGTGGAATATGTCAGCTCAAGCATCTTTTGATACTCTGAAGGAAGATGTAACCACCACTCCTGTGTTGATCTTGCCAGACTTTTCTAAACCTTTTGAGTTAGCCACTGATGCTTGTGATATAGGTGTGGGAGCAGTGCTGATGCAAAATAAGAGACCTATTGCCTTCTTCAACAAAGGAATGGGAGTTAGATTCTTAGCCAGGTCCACTTATGAGAAGAAGATGATGGCTGTAGTCATGGCAGTTACCAAGTGGAGGGCTTATTTGATGGGAAATAAATTCACCATTTATACAGATCACCAAAGCATTAAATACTTCCTAGAGCAAAGAATTCACACTGTGCTGCAGCAAAAATGGCTTGCTAAGCTGTTGGGGTATAATTATGAGCTCAAGTACAAAAAATGAACTGATAATAGAGTGGCATATGCTCTATCTAGAGTGGTGATACCTGAAGAATCTTATTGTAGTACAATAGTAGAGGTGGAACCCACATGGCTCAAGGAGATACAAGAGAGTTATGTTGATGATAATATAGCTCAAGATTGGATTCCTAAGTTGGTTATTCAGCCAAACCTGGAGAGCCAGTACACTTACCAGCATGGCATGTTGAGGTACAAGAATAGGATCTACACTGGAGATATTAGGGAGCTGAGGAACAAGGTTATTACTGACATTCATGGGTCATGTATTGGGGGACATTCAGGGTTTCAAGCCAGTTACCAGAGAGCTAAACTGTACTTCTTTTGGGTTTGTATGAAGAAGCAGATACTCCAGTTTGTTCAGGAGTGTGACATCTGTCAGCAAAACAAGGGCATGAATACCTTACCAGCTGGTCTATTACAACCATTGGTAGTACCAGAAACTGCTTGGGAGCACATCATCATGGACTTCATTTCTGGACTTCCAAAATCTGACAGTAAAGAGGTAATACTAGTAGTGGTTGATAGGTTCACCAAATATAGCCGTTTCATAGCTCTTAATCATCCTTACACTGCCACCACAGTAGCTAAGGTGTTTCTAGATACAATTTTCAAGCTTCATGGCATGCCCAAGTCCATTGTTTCAGATAGGGACAGTGTTTTTCTTAGCAATTTCTGGCAAGCCTTATTTGCTAAAATTGGTACTAAGTTAGACATGAGTACTGCTTATCACCCTCAGTCTGATGGACAAACAGAAAGAGTTAATGCTTGTATTGAGACATATTTGAGGTGTATGACCAGTTTCAAACCATCTAAATGAGCTGGATGGTTATCATTAGCTAGGTGGTGGTATAACAACACATATCATTCAAGTCTGAAGCTTACTACTATTGAATCCATGTATGGATATAAACCACCCATGTTTGGGTTAGTCAACACTCAAGCTGGAATTCATGTCACTGCTGAGGATTATCTGCAACAGAGACAACTGATGAGAAGTATACTCAAAGAAACACTGGAGATGTCACAACAAAGAATGAAACTCCAGGCTGACAAGAATAGATCTGAGAGATCCTTTGAAGTAGGAGATTGGGTATATCTCAGGTTGCAACCTTACAGGCAAGCTACAGTACAACTAAGAAGGAACTTGAAGTTAGTTGCCAAGTTTTATGGTCCCTATCAGATAGATGGAACAAGAGGATTAGGTTGACCAATACCTATATCAGGGATCCACTTATCACACCAGGGGTTACTGAATTTCCCATCACCTATCCAAGAGATAAAAGGTCTTATGAGATCTTTAATGTTGCATAAACATCTCCAAGTCCAAGAACATTTCTTAGGACACACAGCATTGAGAAAATCAGAATGAGGAAAATATTTAGCCTTAAGCATGGTACTAAGAAGGGAGTCAGTACTTTCAACCAGTTTCCAAGCATTCCTAGCAAGCATGGCTAAGTTTTTTAATTCAGATTTCCCAAACCCCAAGCCACCTTTAGACTTTGGGGAGCAAAGTTTTTCCCAACCTAGAAGATGGAGGTTCTTATCCTTAGAGTCCTGAGATTCACCCCACCAATATTTCATAAGATGAGTATCAATTTTCCTACAAAGCTCTTTAGGAATAAGAAAGGCAGCCATCTGATAAAGAGGAATGGCTTGACCCACATGTTTAACTAGAGAGGTCTCAGTTGCCTGAGATAACAATTTAGTGGACCAAGAGTCAATCCTAGCATCAGTGGATTTAAGGATGCCCATATGAGTTTCAATTTTAGATTTCTTGAACTCAATGGGGGTACCCAAATACTTTTCACCTAAACCTTTACTATGAATGCCTAAGATATTAGCTAACACATTAGTTTCCAGAACATCCATTTCAGAGCTAAAAAGAATACCAGACTTATCAAAATTGATTTCCTGGCCAGATGCAGCACAATAATTATCTAGATATGTCTTCATATGGGTGAACTCCTCAGTGTTAGCTATAGAGAAGAGTAAGCTATCATCAGCAAATAAGAGGTGAGTAACAGGTGGGGCATTCTTATGAATTTTAATACCAGAAATACAACCATCCCTAGAAATTTTGTCAATGTAAGCAGAAAGGGCTTCAGAACACAAGATATATATATAGATAGAGATACAACGGGTCACCCTGTCTGAGCCCTCTATTAGGCTTAATGAGACCAGTAGGAACTCCATTGAGCAAAACAGAGTAGGAAACAGTGGAGAAGCAGTTCAAAATTAATTTGATCCAATGATCACACAGACCCAGATTCAAAAGCACTTTTTCAAGGAATGACCACTCAAGCTTATCATAAGCTTTAGACATGTCCAACTTAATGGAAGCTAGACCCTTTTTACTTTGAAAAAATGGTTGACACAATATATCATCTCATTAGCCATGAGGATATTGTCAGAGATACTCCTTTTAGGAACAAAGGCACTCTGATTGGGAGAAATGAGTTTGTTCATTAAAGGTTTCAATCTATTAGCCAGAGTTTTGGATAAGACTTCATAGGAAAAATTACAAAGGCCAATGGGTCTGAATTGAGAAACATTAGCAGCCTCCGGGACCTTGGGAATGAGAGCTATATTGGTGTGGTTTAGATAAGAAGCAATGTTACCAGTTCTAAAACAGGTTTGGGTCATTTCAATGACAGTGTCACCCACAATGTCCCAATGCTTCTGGTAAAAGAGACCAGTAAAGCCAACTGGCCCTGGTGCTTTTTTACCCCCCATTTGAAAAACAACTGCTTTAATTTCTTCTGGAGATAAGGGAATGTTTAAGATACTATTATCAGCAGACGTGAATTTAGCAGAGAGGCCATCAAGAACCTCACCCTGATGACTTTGAGGACTAGAGGTATGGAGAGTATTGAAATACTCTTCAAAAGCTTTACTGATATCTCTCCTCTCAGTTAGAATTGCACCAGAGGCATTTTTAATCCAACTAATATCATTTCTTCTTCTTTTAAACAAAGTAATTCTATGAAAATATGGGGTATTTCTGTCCCCTTCAGTCATCCAGACCTCTCCAGATTTATCTTTCCAGTACAACTCTTCCAAGTTGTAAAGAAAAAGAAGTCTATCATTAAGATCATAAATAGCCTGACTATCATTGGGGTGGGAAGTTTGAGCACTCAGAAGAGCATCTCTTGCTTCAGAAATATTAGTTTGTATTTTACCAAAAGAAATTTTATTCCAGTTTTTTAGGCCTTTCTTGGTATTGGCAAGTTTAGCCCTTAATCTATGAGCAGGGGAACCAGATGTTTCTATAGACCAAGCATTGGCTTTGATATCTCTACAGGAGGGATCAAAGATCCACATAGCCATAAAGTGAAAATGTTTTGGCATATAAACAACATCATAGTGAAAACCCATATGGATAGGACAGTGATCAGAGGTATCCCTAGGCAAGTTGTTAACACAAAATTTTGGGCATAAATCAGCCGCAATAGAATTATAAAAACACCTATCAAGTCTTTCAATAATTAGTTCATAAACATTTTCATGCATATTGGACCAAGTGAATCTAGGTCCAGAGTAGTCTGGATAATGCAAATCAAATTTTTCACAGAAATCATTCAAGTTTTTAAATTCATTTTCCACAGGATTAATGCCACCATTTTTATCTTCTGGTCCTAGCAAAGAATTAAAATCACCCATGACAAAAACAGGTTCATCTATAGAAAATTGAAAACTGGACAATTGGGATGCCCAAAAGGCATTTCTAAGGGATTGATTAGGTTCTCCATAGATAAAGTAGATGTGACTCAGACAGTTATGTATAATGTCACTAGTGGTACAATAAATCCCCCTAGAATTAGATGAGACAATATTCAGATTAATTCCTTCTTCCAAGCCAATATTAAACCACCACTTCTACCCACACAAGGGACTTCAAAAGCACAAGGAAAACCAAAATTCTTCAATTTTCTAACAACTATTTTTTTTTCATCTTAGTCTCACTAATGAAAACTATATCAGGACTCACATTTTTAAGAAGTATACTTAGCTCCTTAGAAGCAGACTTCTTATTGAAACCTATAGCATTCCAGCAAATCATGTTGATATTATAGACAGGATTACCATTCACACATCTAAAGGAGGTGTAATAGCATGAGAAACATCAGCTAATGAGGAGTTTGAGAAATTTACCTGAGTGGTAGAGTCAGTACTACCATTAGACTGGGAAGAGGAAGAACCACCACTATTCTGAGAGTTCTGTGTAGCATTCGGGTCCAAAGAGCCAGCTTCATGGTTAGAATTGTTGCAGACTACATTTGCTGACAAGGGAAGTTGAGAAAGACTAAGGTCATCATCAAATTGGGTAGAGATACAGTTGGTATAGGCATTAGAAGCAGCATTAATTGGGATTGTTTGGCAATCCTGGAAGAGATCCAAGATTGGTTATGGGAGTGCAAAGACCAATGTAGTCAGGTTCCGAGTTAACATCAACAACATTATTGAGAATACCATCAGAAATGGAAGCAGTTTGAACAACACGACTTTTTTTTTCCGACTATCAGCTCGAGGTTTAACTTTTCTTTTCAGACGGATGATAGTCTCATGTTCTGGTTCGTTGATAGGAGTACCTTTATCATTAAGCAGAGGAATTGGACTAGCCACATTTTTGAATCGGCGAGTAATCGGACCACGAGTTTGAACACCAGTGACAGGTAATGAATCAGCAATTTGACTCGGAGTCTGAATAGAGATAGCTTGAGATGTTTCTTAAACAGCAGCATTAACATGTTTAGAGATAGCTGAGAGACCATAAACGAGATCAGTTGTAGAACTTTTTTGCACCACAGCATTGTCAAGAATCCTCAAGGTTGACGATCTACTAGTGAAGGAACCCATATTGACAGCATTCCAAGTAAGATTTTTGCTTTTCTGAGTAACATGAACCATCACATTCTTTCCCTTATCAACAACTGGATATGAAGTACTTGGTGTGGCTTCAGGCATAACTATATCTGGAACAACAACATTTGTAACCATAGAGACTTTACTAGTCATAGCATTAACATGAGTAGGTGGTGTCTGTATTGCTTCTGGGATAAAAATATCCTTAGGGTTCTTGACAATCGGCTGACTAGAAGATTGACTTGAATTAACTGTTGAGATATCCAAATCAGCTTTCCTTTTAGTACAAGTTTCTTCACGATGAAAAGATAATCCTACAAGAAGGACATAAGTATCTTGGAACTGCCATGCATCTACTTGCAATCAGAAAAGGTTGTGTTTCTCCTTTGGTAATCAGAGGAATACCAGTTGGTATAAGTTAACTGACAGAGATAGTCATACATATCTTGACATTTTTCTTCAGAGGATGACTACCAATGGGGGGGGGGGGGAGTTGGTGAACATTGATTGCCTTTGGCATGACTTGTCAACTCAATGTCAGAGTCGATACAAACAAAGGCCATTAAGGTAGTAGAGTGTGTTGATGGTGGTTTTTGGCGAGGAGGTCACAGGAGTAATTTCGCATCAATTTCTGGCATCCTGGAATAACTCGAGACAAGGTATGAATTAATTTTTACGATAGGGATAAGATATTTAATTACCATTAGCTGTATTTTGATATCTCACGACCCTATCCTAGTAGCATGGTCCATATCCCTAGCCAACATGTAAAAATACCTATGTATGCGCATTAGCCTAGCTTGTACTTGAGCCACCCTCTTTGGATGCCCACGCCATTACCTTGGCCTAGCTTCGGATATCCACAGCTACTCCTTGGCCTAACTTTGGAGGCCCAAGGCCGTGCTTGCCTTTAGCCTTTGGGTATCCACGCCATCCCTTGCTCTAGCCTTTGGGTATCCACGCCATTACCTTGGCCTAGTCTTTGGATATCCACGCCACTCCCTTGGCCAAACTTTGGATGCCCACGCCATCCCTGCCTTAGCCTTTGGATATCCACGCCCACTAGGTTTCCCTAACCTTGGATATCCACGTTCACTAGCTTACCTTTGCCTTTGGATGCCCACGGCCGCTCCTTGGCCTAGCCTTGGATATCCACGACCACTCCTAGCCTAAATCCTTGGGTGCCCACGCCATCTTCCTTGCCTAGCTCTTGGAGGCCCACGACAACTCCCTTGCCTACTCCTTGGATGCCCATGCCATCCCCTTCCCTTAGTGCTTGGATGCCCACAGCCATCCCTTGCCCTAGTTTTTGGATGCCCACGGCCATCCCTTGCTTTGGTTTTTGGAGGCTCACATCCATGCCCTAGTTTACTCTTTGGAGCCCCACGGCCATGCCTTCGCCAAACCTTTGGAGGCCTAAGGCCGTGCCTTGGCTAAACTCTTGGGGGCCTTATGTTTGTCCCTCGCCTAATTTATGGAGGCCCGTCGCCATCCTCTCTCTCACGGCTATCCTTGCCCTCTTAGAGCTAAAGTATATCTTTCCCTAGCCTCCCCTCTATTTATGGATCCCGCTGATCCAAGTCCTAGAGGATTATGGACTTTATTGAGTCCATAATACTCTAGTTTCCTAATCAAATTCGGAAATCTGGCAGATTACGAATTTTCTTGAAGGATGATTTTTACAGCCCAATCCGTGAACAATTAGGGGGTGCTTCCTTCACAAAAGTTTTTCCTCTGTAAGTTCCCTATAACTTACTAAAATATCGGTATTTTACCGAATATAGGCTGGC
>JAJJMA010096100.1:0-10626 GCA_023529015.1 Papaver nudicaule
CTTAGATGAAGATCTACTCAAGAACACTCAAGTATCAACACATCTAAGTTATAATCAAGAATCTAAAAGCAATCCAACATAAAGTAAATCCAAGAAAGTAAAAGAATCAAGACACAAGCATGTTTTTTAACAAGGTTCTTCTTCACGGTGGAGGCTTACATCCTTGGTATTTCATTAATCATGAGTATGGTTACAAGCCTCAGCTACCTTCAAGATTAACTAAGTTCTTCAAGCTTTTCCCAAATCTTGAGCCGCTATCCAAGTCTTCAAGCTTTTCCCAAGTTCTCACTCACAAGTCACAAACCTAGCCTTAAGAGTTGTATCCTATGCTAGGGTTTCTATTGCGAGTTCTAACTTACCTACTAACTCTCAAGAGCTGGTTATTTATAGACAAGAGGGTAAGGGAGTACATATTCCAGTATTACAAGGGCTATGAAAACTAAACTATTTCTATTTATTCCTTGAGATACGCAATCCCTTCTGGGAGTCCTTCTCTCTGGATGTCCGTCTCTGATATACCCTCCAGAAGTGTGTTTGAGCCCTCCAGAGACACCGTACGGTCTCTGGTGTCCGGTCTTCTAGTACGCCATCTCTCAGAATGTCCCTTGCAATGCACCTTCCAGAATACGACTCCTTTAGTTCCTCTCGTACCACGTCTTTTCGGAGAGTATTCTCTGAGGCCAGTCCCCAATGGGACCTTCCAGAGAATATTCTCAGCCTTGTAGCTTCCAGACTGTTTGACCGCATTCTCAGAGAAACCCTAGGTTTGACTGGTGCTAAACAGTTGTATTCCTCTTTCTGACTTTGCATTTAATGCCTCTGTAGTACCCTCAACCATACCCGTGCTTTAGTCTGTCGCACTTTACACGCGTCTCATCCTTGAGTGGGGTGCGGTCAGTTACTTTTAGGGTTTATCCCATACCTCTCGGTGTATTCACTAACTTGCTACCGCCCTTAGGATGGTGACACGTGTCAATCAGATTTCTGGTACCTACAGTTTGCTCCTTTTCTTTTTAGCTTCCCAAAGGGTAAGTTAGGAAGAAAATCTTGTCGAAGGGTGACATCATACACGTGCTCCAGCCTATGCTCCAGGATTTGGACACGTCGCCAAATAACCGAATAACTGGAAGCGCCGGTTGAGTAACCCACTTTTTCAGAGGTTGGATATAAAAAGAAATCCTTGGTCTTTCCAAGATCTTTATTTCCTTTTTATTCTCTTTCCTCAGAGATTTTCTCTGCCGAAAATCTTTGCTCCACTGTTCATTGTGATCTTTGATAATTTCTTTGATTTCAAAGAAATCCCTGATTTTTTCACTGTTATGAACAGTTGCTCCAAGGGAAAACCCAAGTTTCAGTTTTCCTTTGTTTTGTGGTTGTTTTTGTTTCAGAACTTCGACTTCCTCTGAGAGGGATGAAGATCTTAATTGTTTGAGAACTCTCCGAAGAAAGCATCATCTGGACTCCAGATTCCAGATCTCATGGGCTACTCCTCAGAGGAGTGAAGGTGTTATCACTCCAGAGCTCTTGAGGAAGAGCAATCTAAGTAGGACCCGAATCATTGTCACTGATAGGTGCATAAAACACCTTCATTATCATCTATTGATTATGCTTTCTTTGTTAGTTTTCTTGTGAAATACTTTGCATTATTCTTGTTTTCTATTGTGTAGCGTTTATTAGGTTGAATCATCCGAATATGAGCTAAAAGTGCTTAAAGGAGCAAAGAACAAAAGAGCAAAGAGAGGAGAAAGGCCAAAGACCAAATTCTACTCATTCAAACTCGGATTTTCTTGGCTCTATCTTGAAGATAATTTAAATAGGAAGCTAACGGCGAAAGAATCAAGTCAATCCGAGGTCGGACGAAAAAGTTATGAGCAAAACGGTCGAGCAAAAGAAGGAAAATCAAGAAAATATGCTAAAAACGGGAAACTGCTACGGGGAGTCCTGTTTATTACCCTTAAGGGGCAACCCGACGCGAATTTCCTTATTTTTGGAATTTGATTGAGTTTTGGAAACCGTATTCAAACGGGATTCAAACAAGGGCTCCTATACACTTGAAGCCTATATATAGGGGAGCCTAGAGACAATTTTACATATCTTTTCCACCGGTTCCTCTCCCTTGGGAGGAACTTTATTATTTTCTTCTCATTGTAAATTCTCAATGAGCGGCTAATTCTTTTATAGATTAGGGATGAATTCAATGTTCTAAGCGTGAAGCAAGATTAATTACAAGTTTCTTTGAGTTTTAAATTGTGAATCATTGTCGATTGTTTTTACTAGTTAGAAGGTTTATGATTGATCTCTAGGCGGTTTGGGTGCGCAACCAAATTATTCGATTGATCGTTCTATTGCTAGTGAGGATTAGGGTATCCGTAATTGTATCTTGATTCTTGCACAAGTAGAAGACACGAGACCTTGCAGAGGGATTCTGTGGAGCAATTGTGTGTGAAGACAACACCAGTAAGTGGACCGAACGAACCGAGTTTAACTGCTGGGATCAACCTAAATTCACAAACCTTAATGCGTTCAACTGAGTTACACCTTGAGAACGAACTTCATGGCGGCTTGGATGGATAGAATCCGGTGGCTAAGCGAACCTGTCATCCGGTGATACAAGGAGTTTTGGGGATAGCTAATCGAACCTGCTATTCTACGGTTGTTGACATATGTTTCTAACGAAAGGTAAACGGGTATATTGATTGAGTCTAACGCTTGGTAACGGCGGAGGAGTTCTTAATCATCTTTTTCTCATTATTCTTTATTTACTTTCATATTGTTTACGTGATTTCAAACCAAATCTCCATTTGTTTTACTTTTGTTATTGTTTTGCTGATTTAAATAACATATCAATTACATCGCTCTCTGTGGGAACGATCCTTACTACCGCTATATTACTTGTTAATTAGTGGGAAATATCTCGATAATTTGTTGTGGTAAACGACACGCACCAGTCACCAAGGCTCAACTTGATTCTGGCCTCCATATTCCTCTTTGGAGTCCCAGATATTCCTTTGTGTATCGTGCTCTGGCCTCTGGAGTGGACTCCCCCAGAGGTCTGTTCCAGTTGAACAATACAACTTGCAGGATCCTCTCCGAGTGTACCTCCAGAGCTCGGGGGAGGATTCTCTTCCAGTCTGAGAAAGTTTCCTTTGATCCTGAAGATGCTAAATTCTACACTGTGGAGAATTTTAGGCGCAACTACCGGATAACTCAGGCTAGGAGGGACAGTTCTTTTGAGGGTTTTGGAGTGTGCATTAGAGGAAGAGTGCGGATGAGAGGAGAGGGGCATATCTGCTTCTGGGGCATGTGGATCCTCCAGGCGGCAGTGAGACTTCTCAATGTGATTTCGTCCGCAAGTCCATTGATCCTAATTGGCATGTTGGCCCTTTGTTGATTGAAGGTCTATTTGTCTTTGGGTATGATAACAACGGGAATCCCATTCTGGAGGTTCCCAAATCTCTAGAGGATCTCCCTTCTTATCTCCCATGGATAAATGTTTGGACCAGTGGCGGTGCCTCTAGGAAGCGCAAGGGAGGAGAAGTTTCAGAGGTAAAAAATATTTGCCTTAGCTTTCTGAGTATGTGTCCCATACTTGCCCCTATTTTTTAACTCTGAGAGTTATTCTCGCATCCTGCTAAGCAAATTGGGAAGAAGGTCGATGTCTCCTCTGAGAGAGGGAGGACCGTAGCTTCCAAACCTCCTGCCGCCGCACGGAGACTGGTGGTAGACTATGGAGATGATGGCCCAGAGACCGTAGACGTGCCTTTCCATGAAACCTTCCAGTCCCAACAGGATGAAGACGTGGTCATTGTCCAACCAACCCAACCCTCCAAGGGTAAGTCTTCTCAAGTCGCAGATTTGAGAGATCAGACTCCTAAGGATGATGCTGTGCTAGTTTAGCATGAGGCTGGGTCTTATAAGAAAGAAAGTACTTTGGTGATTCCCCCTGGCAGTTCTCTGGTTGTCTCTGGGACTGCCTCCAGTGTTGTTGCCACTCTCCTTGCTCTTGACTTTCAGAGCAAATGTTTTCAGGAGCAGGCCAGAGTTGTTGCCCCAGAGAATCTTCCTTTGCTGGTAAGCGAAATTCACCCTTCTTACTCTTTCTTAGGTCTTGTCGCTTGTTTCCTGATTCTGGGATTCCTTTTCAGGTCCAGAATGCATTTGCAGCTTTTTCTGCTAGCTCTCAGGTATCCGTCCGAGCTCTGGACGGTCAACTTAAAGACTCTCAGAGAAAGGTCTCCGAGCTTCAGAAGAGTCTGAAGTCTGAACCTTCAGAACGGTAACTCTCTTCGATGTCTTCTAGTTAGTTTTGCACACTTTTTCTTGGACCTGAAATAGTCATTTTCTCTTAGTCGAATTTGATCAAGCTAAGGTCCAGTGGGAGAGGGATCGTAATGACTACCAGAATGAACTCACTCTTAGGGATAGTCAAATCCGCTCCATGGAGGCTGATTTGGGTAAGATGGCGAATACTCATGAGGATAAGATCCAAAGTATGTTTGCCAATCTCTAAGAGGAACACTCTAAGACTGTTGAAGGTCTTCATAGACAACTTAGAGAAACTCAGTCCCAGATTGAATGTTATAGTCTGCCAAACGAGGTCTAAAAGACCAAGTCAGGACATTTGTGCGATGGCAAAAGGATCATCAACCTAGGCTCAATCAGATTGAGGATTATAAGGATGCCTCTGAGCGTGCGGCTGATGAGTTAGACGCTACAAATGAGCTTGTTAGAAGGTTGCGTGATGCCATGGCAAAGCATGCTGATGCTTGCCCCGTGGATGCTCGTGCCTTAACCCTTCTAGAGAAGCAATATAGTGAGCTTGATTCTGCCAGGTTGGACACTGAGCAGACTCTGAGGACTATCATATCTGACTCGGAAGGTAGATTACAATAGGCCTCAGATTTCTATACTTGTCATGGCGTTTTCCTGTCTTCTCATGTTTGCTTTGTTCATTCCTCAGGAAAAGCTAGAGAGTTCGAGGAGTTGAAGTTGCAGTTCGAGATTCTCAGGGCTTAGAAAGAGACTCTGGAGGTCAGGGTTGTAAGATTTGAGGAGGAGAAGAAAGAGCATGATGACGATCTCCATAAGCGATATTCAGAGGAAGCTTCTGAAACAACTAAGTCCTTGAACAAACGATGGAGGTCCAAGTAAGATGATCTTCTCCGGTCCATTCAGGCTCAGAAGACTCCTGAGGCATCTCCTAAATTCATGGCTGCTTTGAAAGATTTTTCGCTCCTTCCAGAGACTCTGAGGCGTCTGTTTCCTGGGCTGCTCCAATCTCGGAGGCTGAAGAGCCTGAGGGTGTACCAACCTCTGAGGTCGAGGAAGGCTTGGAGCTCGGAGAGCAGGATGGGGAGGAGCAGCCAGAGGTTGAGGAGCCAGAGAACGAGTGCCCTCAAAATCAAGACGTTGATACTGAAGAGCGAGGGCTTTCTCTCTCCAATCTTGCTGAAGATTGACTATCTTTCTCCTTCCTTTTTCTTGAACTGACTTTACTCTTGGTGGCGTGTATATTGGTCGTTCTTGGTTAACAACAAATACTTTTATTGCTGTGAATGTATGGGTGTTTGTTTTGTCACTTTCGTGCCCTCAGAGTTAGACAATGGTTTTTCCTTAGACCATGTTTGTCTTAGGTTTTGCGTTTTTCAACACTTTGTCCCTTAGAGGCTCAACAACTTTGTAAAGTCTTACAAAAAAAAATCCACTTCATCATGACGAAGATTCCATGTTGGTCGATTGACTTAGTGGCCACTAAGCCAAATGAGGTCATAACTGTACTACCCTGGTCATGATGACGAAATTTTCTCTAAGGTGAATTTTGAGAGTTCATTCATTCTGGGGTGTTTCGTGAGGGGAGCCATCCCTCATCCTGCATATCTCCAAAATGGCATCCTAACATGTTATTTGGGCATCCGAGTCGTATGGGTAAGAGATCTGTCCATAGACTAAGGCAATGGGCAATATTGGGGGAGTGTGCACCTCCCTCCTACCTGAAATACCCTTTCGGGGTCTTTTCCCCTGCATGTTGAGGGACCAATGCCTATTCGTTAGATCTGGGCGTGGGTTGTATGGCTAGTACTTCGAAAATCCAAGGCTAGAAACCTTCTTGTGATTTTCTGAGGACTTCGAAAATTCAAGGCAAGAGACATCTTATAATTTTCTGAGAGTTTCGAAAATAGAAGGAAAGAGACATCTTCAAATTTTCTGAGAGTTTCGAAAATAGAAGGAAAGAGACATCTTCAAATTTTCTGAGAACGTAGACATAATAATAACAAAAGATTTTATTAATATTCCAGAGGTTGTACATGATTGTTTTCAAAAGTACTTAATATTATCTTGTACATAGCATTACAAAGCTCTGAGAGACATTTCCCTGTATGGGCTTTGAGACTTCTTGAAGGATTTAGGGGTGATAGGGCTTGAGATATCTAGCGTTCCATGGCCTCTGGAGATCGATTCCATTTTGTTTTACGAGTCTGTACGCCCCATCCCCCGCCTTTTCAGTGATCTTCATGGGTCCTTCTAGGAGCGAACATTCCCTTCTTTCTTTGATAAAGAGGGATTTCTCGCAGGACCTGATCTCCCACATTAAATTCTCGCAGGCCAACTCTTTTGTTGTATTCTATGGCGAGTCTTCGGTGGTAATTCTCTATCTTCTGGAGGGCCACTTCTCGTGTTTCCTCCAGGTCGTCAAGTCGTGCCAGCATCAAGTCCGATGTTAGGTCGTTCTCCCATGCCTCAGTTTTGGTTGTAGGTATCATAACTTCAGTGGGTATGATAGCTTCCGCCCCAAAGGTGAGAAAGAATGAAGACTCTCATGTGGCTCTTCTTTTTGTCGTTCTGTAGGCCCAGAGAACGTTATGTAATTGCTCGCACCATATTTTCCCATGTCCATCCAGAGTCTTCTTCAGAATATCAGCGATAGTCTTATTTGTGGCCTCAGCTTGGCCATTGCTCTCTGGATATATGGGGGTCGACTTGTTTCTCCTGATGCCAAAGTTATTACATAACCTGTTGATCTATTTTCCTCTGAACTGAGCACCATTGTCAGTGGTTATGGCAGCAGGTATCCCAAAATGACAGATGATTTGTTCAAATATGAATTTGAATACATCTTTGTCACGTATGTTAGCCAGGGCTTTTACCTCTACCCACTTGGTGAAGTAATCAGTCGCGACAATCAGAAATCGTCTTTTCTTTGTTCCAGTCTCCAGAGGACCTAATATGTCTATCCCCCATTTGGCGAAGGGACAAGGGTTAGTGACAGAGTGTAGTTCCGTAGCTGGGGCATGGATTCTCTTTCTATACCTTTGACAGGCTTCACATCTTCTGGACATTTCTTTGGCGTCCACATGCATGTCTGGCCAGAAATACCCATATCTTTTAGCTTTGATTGCCAGAGATGTCCCTCCAGAGTGATTGCCAGCGTCTCCATAGTGATTAGCTTTCAGAATTTCAATTCCTTGCTCTTTGGAGAGACATCTGAGCAGTGGTCCCAGAGGAGATTGCTTGTATAGGATTTCATCTCGTAGCCTGTAGTTCTTGGACCGTGCGGCTATTTTGTGGTTGTATCCTGGTTCTCCTGGGAGTGTTTTCTTTTCTAGGTATTGGTGAATAGGTATTCTCCAATCCTCTTATGTGGGTCCGTCGTCAGAGGACTGCTCTTCTCCCATCTGAGTAGTATACCTTCACTTATGGCTCTGGGGCATCTGGCTCTTTCAGAGGAACTGAGCGTAGTAGAACCCTGTCTACTCTGATGCTAGCAATCTTAGGATCGTTCAACATCGATGCAATGAATGCCAGAGCATCTGCATGTCGATTGTTGTTCCTAGAGATGTGTCTGAGAACGAGACCAGGTATCTTGTTTATGTATTACTGAGCTTTCTTGTGGTAGGCCTGTAGGCATGGGTCCAGAGTTTGATATCTTCCCTCTATCTGCCTTACCACTAGCTGTGAATCACTTGTTAGCCTTAAATCTCTGAGCTCCATCTCACAAATCAACCCCAGAGCGTGTATGACCGCCTCATACTCTGCTATGTTGTTTGTGGTGGGAAACTCGAGTCTCAAGCTGTGTACAATTCTTCTTCCAGTAGGAGTTGTGAACACCATAATATTCCAATGCCTGCCCCATCAGCGTTCTTTGACCCGTCAACTAACACTTCCCACATGGTAGGATTTTCCGCCCTCAGAAGCTCAGGGGGGTCTTCCAGCTCATCCTCAAAACCAGGTATATTTTCGAGTTCCTCTTTTTTGGCCAGAGGGAAGTCTGCTAAGAAGTCAGCTACCGCTTGGGCTTTGATGGCAGTTTGAGGCTGGTATTGTACTCCAAATTGTTTGATCTGAGCTCCCCACTTTGAGATTCTACCAGCCCTTTCAGAGTTTCTCAGTACTGAATCGATGGGCAGTTTGGTGATCACAGTTATGGGATGAGCGTGGAAGTATGTTCTCAATCTCTGAGAAGCAAATACCAGCGCCAGAATTATTTGCTCAATCCTAGATTAATTCTTTTCGGCAGGCCCCATAGTTCTACTGATGAAGTAGATGGGCCTTTCCTCACCTTCCACTATGCGTAAGAGTACTGCACTGATAGAGTGGGAGGTGGCTGCTAGATAAACATACAAGGGTTCATCGTTCAGGCTTTTGTAGCATATGCATTGTTGCCAAATACTTTTTGACGTTGTAGAACGCCTCCTCACATTCCTTACTCATACCATCTTCTGGCCCTTCTTCAGGATGTTGAAAAAATGTTTGAGTTTGTTGGAAGATCTTGCAATGAATCTCCCCAATGCAGCCAATCTCCCATTCAACCTCTGGACGTCCTTCCGAGTTACAGGTGAGGGCATCTCCGTGATAGCTCTGACCTTCTTAGGGTCTACCTGTATACCCTCCTTTGTGACCATGTAGCCTAGGAACTTCCCAGAGGTGACTCCAAATGCACACTTGAGTGGATTAATCTTCATACGAAATTTCCTCATCTGAGCAAAAATCTCTTCAAGATCTCTGACGTGATGTCTGGACTCTTTGCTTTTGACAAGCATGTCGTCTACATACACCTCCAGAGTTTTGTGAATCCAAGGTAAGAACATCTTGGACATCAGCCTCTGATAGGTGGCCCCTGCATTTTTGAGTCTGAATAGCATCTTTGTGTAACAGTACAGCCCATTGGGAGTGAAAAATGCAGTATGCTCTTCATCTTCTTGCGCCAGAGGGATTTGGTTATAGCCTGAATAACCATCCATGAATGATAACAGTTCGTTCCCAGAGGTAGCATCAACAAATTGATCTATGTTCGGGAGTGGGAAGCTATCTTTGGGGCATGCCTTGTTTAGATCACTAAAATATATGCATATCCGTACCCCAGCGTTGTTGTTTTTCTTCGGGACCAGTACCGTATTGGAGATCCATAGCGGGTATTGCACTTCCCTGATGACTCCCGCCCTTTCCATCTTCTGAAGCTCCTTCTGGACTGCTTCCTGATATACTGGGGCGATCTTTCGTATTTTCTGCCTCACAGGTTTCAAACCTGGATTGATTCGGAGATGGTGATGGCTTATGTCTGTGGGGATTCCCAGATGTTTGAGGCATAATTCGGGGTCGATTCCCGGCATATCCTCCATCTTCCATGCAAACACATCGACATATCTCATCAGCATCCCTACGAGTTCTTTTTCAAGGTCTGGATCTAGGAGGGTCCCAATTTTAAGCATCTTTGGTGTGTCTGGGCCTCCAATATCTACTTCCTTTGTCGGCTCAGACGTGTAGAATACAGGCTTCTGGGGACCAAATTCTGTCTGAGCCTTTGATTGTTATACCTTTCCAGAGGCATCATCCATATGGGCATCCTCAGAGATTTGGTGGACAGTCTTTTCCTTGAGTTTCTGGACCATTGATTCTAGGCAATCTAGTCTAATGGCCTCCTCATCTTCTCTGTCCCCAATTCCCTTGTTCTTGGCGATTGCTTGACGCATGATCCTCGCAGAGGTGGAACACTCGATGAACTCATCGATTTCCTTCTGGCATTCCTGCTCCAGAATCCTCTTCTTGATGTTTCTGGGAGTATTAACCTTTTCCACACAGTTTCTCACATCTACCTCTGAGCAGTATCTAGCTTCTCTGGGATCCCCCATAATCTCAGCTATTCCCGCTGGGGTGGGGAATCGTAGTCGTTGATGGTAGGTGGAGGCAACTCCCTTGATACCATGAATCTACCATCTGCCCATGATGGCAGAGTATGGTGAAACAACGTCAACTACACAGAAGGTCGTAGAGGTAATGATTTTTCCAGCGTGTACTTCCAGAGTTATTTCTCCTTTGGGCTTAGAGGAAGAGACATTGAATCTGTATACCATATAGGTGGAGGGGATTACTCATCTTTCAAACCCATCTTCACGAATGTGTTGTAGAACAAGATCTCCAAGGAGCTTCCTCCATCCACCAGAATCTTTGGGATGCCCCACTGCCCGATCATCATGGTCACTACCAGAGGATCGTTGTGAGTTTTCCCATTCAGGGGTACCTCGGAAGCTGAGAATGAAACTGGCCTTTTCATCCATTCCTCCATGGGGAGTTCCAGAGCCATACTGAATATCTCTTCCCCATCTGCATTTCTCTTATGGATTCTCTCCA